>JASDQU010296067.1:0-14141 GCA_032191745.1 Picea mariana | reverse complement strand
CTAGAAGTGGAATCTTCTATTAGGCCTTCTTACATCTGCCTTATTCTATTTTATTGAAAGGCCTTATTAATATTGACCTTTATTACATCCGAATACATTGATCTACCTATGTGTGGGTTAGGACCTTAACAGTCATCACCATTTATTGGGTGAATGGGACTCGGATATGGGAGAGAAACCTTGCAATGAACCACTCCCCATGTTGAACATCTTATATCTAAACCTTCATCCTATCCAACAAGATTTTGAACCATTGGTCATAATCCCAGACGATTTCTCCTTCCTTCTACTTAATCTCCTTGATTTTTGTAATGTATTGGGATTTTGAATTCGGCTTTTGAAACTCCCTAAGCATATCCTTCTTGATCTCGGTCAGGGACCTCACCTATCTCGCTGGTGCAGTAGCCTTGTACTTTGTGTACCATGTCAGGGCCCTATCCCTGAAAGTAGTCTCTAGTTGCATGATCTCAAACCAGGTCATTTGTAACTCTCTTTATATACCATATTGCTTCACAGGTGAACCAGTGTTGTTCTACATTGTCCTTACCCATTCCATGGAGCATGGGAAACCACAGTGTACTATCTTGATTTTCCATCTTCGAACTAGAGCTAGTTCATCTTCTTTGACTTCTATGATTTGGATCTTTCCACACAACTATCGCTTGGGGTAAAGTATTGTTGACTTCACTTTCTTCTTCACTTGTCTTGTCGCTTGTGTCTTCTCCTTCTCTTTATTTGACTCCAATATCTTCACTATCTAATGTGTTTTCTTCTTGATTAAAAATGCGCAAGGGGGGTGGAACATGTTATCACACTAAATAGCCTTGGGTCTTTTAGTTTGTTTTAATCCTTTTATTAAAGCCTTATATTTTAAATTTTTTAAAGTTTCAGCCTTTTAAAGTTTATGTTTGGTAGGACCCCTTAGATGATTAAATTTTTTATTCATAGCTCTAGTTTGATCCTGAAATTGATTTTTGGTCTTAAGAACCATTTTAGCTCATGATTTTTTTCTTGGTCCCCTTTATGACTTGTCCCTAGGTCGATCCTTCCCATGACTAGACTGATGTGACACACCTTTCTCCTCACTCATGACCTCGTAGGCATGCCTCATTTTCCTTGCTTACCTATCCAATCATTTTTTTGAATTGGAACGCTGCCCACTCATCAGGAAGTTTCGTAGCTCCTTTCTCGTTCATCATACTTCCACCACGAGTCATGATTTCCATGAGTGATGTCATGTTTCTTGTTTTCAGTGCTAGAAGTCAGTTAAAGGATGCCTTCAATATCTTACATTTATGAGCCCTAGTAATGGTTTCTCATTTTGAAAAACTCAACAGTGATGCACTATGCAAATTCACAAGTTTTGATTAGTCGACAGCAAGGAAACCAAATTTGAGGCTGAATAATACTCGAGGGCCGAAGCTTTCACAATTTCATCATGATATTTCGCTGAAGATTCCAACAGGTGTCTGCTCCACAAGTATTGGTATTGCCTCCTCTGCATATTAATTTTCACAAGAAATTTGCGCTCGGGTTTTGGTTTGCCAACCTTGCACAATTGTAAGGGACTCGTCTTTTCATGATAGCCTTGTCTTCTATCTTGTTAAAGCCTGTAAACTTCATTGCCTGTATCTAGGTTTGATTACTGTTGTCTACCTTAGCCACTAAAATTGAAAGCTCTTAAATAGCCTATCCTTTGTGTATGCATTGCGCTACCCAGAGGCGTTGCTTAAACCCTCTCTGCCTCCCCTACTTCCTTTCATCCTGAGAGTTAAGCATGTTTTCCTAGTTTCAAAAGGTAAGTTACAGGAGTACCCTCATTGTTTAAACCTTCAATGCCTGTACAAATCTAAGGGTGTCATTCCCACAGTCGAAACTTGGCTTACCAACACCAGTCTATTTAAAAGGGTTAGCCTTGTACATTTGAAGCTTTATTTAAAGTCTTCCTGGTTATTACTATCCTATAAGCCTTTAAAATCTCTCATTCTAAGCCATGGATAATCCTCAATCGAGGAATACACACAAAGGTGGCAAGGTGGTTAGGACAGAACCTGTGGGCATGCATCTTTTTTATACAGAACCCATGGCAAGGGAGGTTTTTCAAAGAGTAGGATGCCTCTCTTTCTGCCAGAACATGCAGAGAGGCCATCCAGAGGTAACAAAATAGTTTTCAACACACTTTGATGGCAGGAGAACCAAGGTTGGGGATTTGGAATTTGAGGTGACTGAAGCCTCTATCTCAGCTGCAACAAGAATCCCCATTACAGGTGAAAAATGGTTCAAAGCCATGTATTTGAGTTCAGCCTATGCTAAATATCTCTTTAAACCTGAACATCAAGCTAGTGATCTATCTAAAAGTGTGCCAAGGGGTCAATTGATTGAACAGTTTAACAGAATTTTGAAGATCATCCAAAGATATTTTACACGTGAAGGGAGATTTAAGACATTGTACCAGTACCACATAAGACTTTTGCTACATTTTACTGGTAAATTTGAGATGAATATTCCCTAATACTTGTTGAGGAGCATAGGTAAGATTTCATATAGGATTCGATCCAAATCTAAGGATGTGGATTCTATCCTTTTCCACTCTGGATTGATCAGAATTCTAGTCTTTGAGGAATTGGGTAAGAAAGATATATTTCATGGGAGAATTTTGTGGTTACTTCTCATTTCAAGTTAGATTTAGCATCAACTCCTCAATCACAGAATGAAAGTCCTTTGTCACCCACCAGTGCTATTAATAAGGGACCAGTAGGAAGAGAAAGGGAAAAGCCCCTGTTCAGGTTTCATAGGTCAGCAAGCAAGTCACAGGAGCTGAGGAGAAATCTTGTCCTTCCCCACAAAGATATTTTTCACCACCTCCTCCACCAGGGTTAGAAGAGGTTCCTTCTTCTACTAAAGCTACATACAAGAAAGGGAAGAAGCTACTCTTCCCCTCTTCTCCTAAAGCAGTCAAAATCAAGGGTAAAATACCTTTCACAAGGTCATCAATTCCTAAGGAGTTTTTCAAAGAGCAGTCTTTACCAAAAACCCCTATTCAAAAGAAGAAGGGTAAAGGCATTGAAAATCCTATGGAGGAGAAACAAGAAGCCCATGTACATAAAGGAAAGGGTAAATGTACTAAAAGACCTTTGGAGAGGAAATATGAAACCTCTGTGAAAGACTTTGAAAAGCCTATGGAAAGAAAAGAAGAAAAACCTGTGTAGAGGAAGAAAGGTAAAAGCAAAGCCACCAAGAAACATAATGACATAGAAAAGACACTTCCCATGTAGGTGGAAGAAAAGACTGAGAAAAAACCCATTGAGACTATGCATGTCACTACTCCTCCTGACAATTAGACCTTCAAAAGACTTACCAGGCAACTTATGGATGCAAGAAAGGAGGTGGCTCAATTGAAAAATGAAGCCATGTCTGATAGGGCCAAGATGACAGAGCTTATGGATGGCTACAGTCACACACTTGACTTGCAAGGTTTGTAGCAAGAAGGGACCAACCCCTTCATAGACAACTAAAGAATCTTTACAGGAAGAACAGAGGATTCCAGTCTTAGAACAGGAAGCTAAAGGTAGAGTTGCAACATTTTCAAGATGAGGTAGCCCAAATAAAGTTACAGGTATTGGTTGAAGCTGCCATTGAGAATGACAAACCAACAGTTAAGGAGACCACAACCACACTGAAAAAGCCTGTCATTTCTAAGAAGAATAAGTTTGTTGTGCCAAATGAAGAGCCTCTTTCTACTAGAAAGAGTGTGAGGCTAAGTGTCAAGGTGACAAAATAGCTAGTGAAAGGTAAGCCCCATTTTTGAAAATGGTTCCTTTTTGGGAGGGTTAACTGATATTCAAATATTACATCTGCCATCTATACAGGATTCTAAGCATTTAAATATCATAGTTTTGGGTTTTTTCTAAGTGTGAACTCCTTCAGTGGTAAAATGCACTACCTACCTTATTGCCAAGACACCTAAGTACAATGGGTTTGACATTATGAAAGACTACCAATTTCTATGCACACGTTCAAGATTGAAGGCGTTGCATTTTTTACAATGCTACCTAAACCTGCACAAAGACATAGCATAAGTGGCGCTACCCACAGGTGCTACCTAATATCTGGAAGAGAATAAGCTTGTACACAGATGCAACATAGTGGCGCTACTTAATATTTGGCATAGAATAGATTCTGCATACAAGAGTAGCACAGTGGTGCTACGTAAAGGCGCTACCTAATATTTCATAAATAACAAAGGTTTGCACACATACGCAGCACAGTGGCGCTACCTAAATGCGCTACCTTTTTTACTTGTCCAGTTGTGAAATACACTACTCAGGCTGCTACCTAAAGAAGCTACCAGTAGACACCAGGTATCCAAGAAGGTCGGGCCAACAAATTTTGTATGGATGATGATGGAGAAAATTGCAGAAGCAGTAGGTGGCATTATGAGGATAGCTACATGCTCCTAAAAGACACATGGAAAAACAGGAGTTGCGCAGCAAAAGAGAATCAAATCAATTTGAATCTTGGTTGGATTAGTCACCAACATTTTCATGTTTTATAGCATAGGTTGTTAAATAAGTTGTTATATCAAATAAATGTTTAGATATTTTCAAGGGAAGGAGGCCATCTCGTACCTCCAGATTTTGCCTCACTTTTGTTATAAATAGATAGATCAATTGTTTTAGCAGGTTCGGATGGTTGAGCAAGGCTCCCTTAGACTATAATATTTTGATGAAGTGACTGTGATCTAGATATGTACTGGACTTAAGACTTTTTGACTAATAGAAATCAACTTCTCTTTCAGCTTATTTGCTTTCTGATGCTAAATGTTCATGCCTTGAAAGATTCACATGAATGATTATGGTGATGTTATGGTGGATGTTTGATCATTATATTATCGAAATGTTTATTTAGCTTCCTTAGTTTCTGAGTTCAATAAGATCTTTTGTTAAGAAACTTTCTTCATTAGGCTCTTGTACACTTGATGTTTACAACATCCCTTACATTCCTCTCATTCAAGTCTTCCCTCTATTCATACTTACTCCCAAATTACTGATTGAAGTTAGCCAAGACCTTGATTGTTGGTGCATGCTAGCCCTGTTTTCTGAGTTGAAACATTATCATTTTGATTCATTTTCCATTTGACCCTAAAAACCACTCTTACATTTACATATAAACCTGATCGGTACTAGGCTAGCCTTCCATGCAATCTGAAGGTGATTCCTAGTATTAAAATTCTTGGTGTCGTTGTCAAGCAATGATTTAAAGACTTTTTCCTTGGGATTGAACGACACAGTATACTAGTTCTAAAGGTTCATTAGAACTCAGTATCTTGAAGATTGCAGCTTGCACCTGGTGACTCCATTTTTTCAGCTCTGGCACCTAAAGGTAGACATACGAGATCAAATCCACAACTAAGGTTGACCCAAAGAAAATACTCAAGAAGGAAAAAGCTTCTCTGAAAATCTTTTTTGTTGCTACAAGTGTTTCTGGTCAGTTGCTTGATTCCACTCTTGATACTCCAGTTGTTTTATCAAGTAAGATTTCTTTACCTTCTGCTGAAGTATCTAAGAAACTTGATTTTGAAGAGTTTCTTGTTGAATACTCTTCCTTAGAAACTGAATTGAAAGAAGAAAAAATTGACATTTTCTCCTCCCTTGATATTGAAAAGTGTTTCAGTCTTGATAGTTTTGAATATTTCCCTACTTTATGCTTAGCTAAACCTCTTTCTATTAAAAATTTTGTTGCCAAAGAAGTGGAAATTTCATCCCCTTTTCAGACCTTACCATCCTCTTCCAAGACTCAACCCTCTATTGTGAAAACTGAAACCCCCCCTTCATACTTTTATTCCTCTCCTAATCTGCACATAGTCAATCCTCCTTCTCCTTCTTGTTCACCAAGAATCCAAAATCAAATGGAAGTTGTTAACCCCCCTGCAAATAGGATGGATGCCATAGTAGCTGCAAGATATGCTCCTCTAGTCTTACCCCAGCTAGTGAATGCTCTCCCTCCTAGATATTATTTGAAATACATGCCCAAGTTTACTAGAGAAGAAGATATAACAGCTGAGGAACATCTTGTTTCTTTGTATAGCTATGCAGATAACCAAAATATTGAAAATGAGGATGTGTGTATGAGGGTTTTCATCCAAAGCCTTTTTATTGAGGCTAGAAAGTGGTTTAGGGGTCTGGCCCCTGGATCCATTACTAGTATTGAAGCATTGGATGAAGCCTTCTTAAGGCACTTGAGGGACAAAAAGGATTTTGTGTACTGCATCACCAAATTTGGATCCCTAAAAAGGAAAGAAGGAGATTCTATCTCTGACTTTTCTAAAAGATTCAATAAAATGTACAACAAGATCCTTGATGAGATAAAACCCACTGAAACCTCTACAAAAATCACTTATGCCAATGCATTTGACCCCGATTTTTTCCTCTTGTTGAGAGAAAGAAGGTCACCTTCCTTAGTTATAATGCAAGATGATGCCTTAGAGGTAGAATCCAATATAGTGGCATCAGATAAGCTCAGGGGTAAATCTGATAGGGATAGGAGAAAAAATAGAGTTGAAGCTTCAACTTCTGATTCCTCTGTTGTCCATTCTCAAGTAGATGATCTGACCAAATTAGTAAAATCTATTTCCACTGAGATTAAGAAGTTAAAATCAGAAGGGAAACAGACATATAGAAATGCTCAAAACACTGATAATAGAGGTAACTACAGGAGACCAAATAATGCTCCCCAAATTTTTCCCAAAGATCCTAGAAACAAAGAGAGAGATGATCAGAGGATACAAGCTCCTTTGCAAAATAATTTGGTTGTTGATGAATAAGAAGAGGAGGTAGAAGTTGATCCTGAGATTCACTACTTAGGTCACACATCCACATCCCCACACTTGACTGAATCCTCTTATGAGAAATCTTTAATGAATATTAAAATTAGTGAGTTAATTAAGGGAGAGAAAGAAAAAGAAAATGTTAGTAGATATAATCTGAGTCTAAGAAGAATGAAGAAAAAAATGTTGCCCCTAATCAGCCTGCTCAAAAAGAAGATTATGCCAAGGCTATGATGGTGAGCAGAAAGGAAAAAGATTCTCAAAGCCCACAAGTTATGATCAGAAATCCTTTCCCTGAAACCAAAAAAATATTGAAACCTTCTTCTTCCTTCAGTTTTGAGAATGAGATCCAGAAAATAAAGATCCCTGTACCTTTTCTGGAATTGATAAAAAATGAGGAATTTAAAAAATATTTATTCAAAATGCTATAGCCTGAATCATCTCCAAATGCCACTGACTTAATAAATCTGCAAGATGAAAAACCAACAGTGATTTTAGGTCCTTTGATAGAAGACAGAGATGACTTATCCCCACCTTTCTATACTTCACTAAATATACATGATAAAGTGCTACACAATTGTCTTATGGATTAAGGGGCATCCCACAATCTTATGCCAAAATCTGTTATGGATGAACTTGGGTTAGAAATCACAAAGACTTATCATGACTTATATTCTTTTGAATCTAGAAAATTCAAGTGTCTTGGAGTCATTAAGGATATTGTGGTGACCTTATTTTAGTTTCCCATGAAGAGTATACTTATGGATATCATAATTGTTGATGTTCCCCACAAGTTTGGCATGTTTTTGTCAAGATCCTGGATAAAAAGACTTGGGGGAACCTTGAAGATGGATCTCTCTTATGCTACTATTCCCTCTTTTGGAGGAGAGCATAGAAGTCTTTACAGGGAAGCTCAATTGGCCTACATCATTAGTGATGAAGCAAACCCCACAAATCACCATGTTTTTTCTTTTGATACAGATCTGGGATCTAGCATTTTGCATCTCACCGACGCTCTTGAAGCCCCTCTAGAAATCAAAAAATAGTCCATTACATTTTCTGAGGAGCCTTTTCTAACCACTTATGTCTAGAAAACGTTCTTTGATGGGGCCTCTTCCAAGGAAGGTGCTAGTGTTGGGGTAGTCTTTGTCTCACCAACTTAAGAAACTATATCTTTGTCATATAAAATAGAATTTGAGACTACTAATAATGTGGCAGATTATGAGGCTCTTGTCTTGGGATTGAGGGAAGATAAAGACATGGGGATAGAAGAGCTATCAATATTTGGGGATGCTGAATTGATATTCCATCAGATTAAAAATCTTTATCAAACAAAGCACCCTAGGCTTAGATGTTACAGAAATGAAGTATGGGATTTGGTGGACAGTTTTTTCTCTGATTTTAACATATCATTCATTCCTAGAGAAGAGAATACCATGGTTGATTCTTTGGTTGTATCAGCAAACAACTTCAGAATTCCTATACCACCCAATATCAAGTATGATGTAGAGTTCAAGTACATGCCTTCTATACCGGACAAATCCTAATGAAGAAAGTTTCTTAACACAATATCTTCTTGAACTCAGAAACTAAGGAAGATAAATAAACATCATGATAATATAATGATCAAAAATCCACCATAACATCACCACAATCATTCATGTGAATATTTCAAGGCATGAACATTTAGCATTAGAAAGCAAATAAGCTGAAAGAAGATGATTTCTATTAGTCAAAAAGTCTCAAGTCCAGTACATAGCTAGATGACAGTCACTTCATCAAAATATTACAGTCTAAGGGAGCCTTACTCAACCATCTGAACCTGCTAAAGCAATTTATCTATCTAATTATAACAAAAGGGAGGCAACAACTAGAGGTACAAGTTGGCCTCCTTCCCTTGAAAATCTCTAAACATTTATTTGATATAACAACTTATTTAACAATCTATGATATAAAACAGGAAAATGTTAGTGACTAATCCAACCAAGCTTCAAACTGATTTGATTCTCTTTTGTTGGGCAGCTCCTGTTTTTCCATGTGTCTTTTAGGAGCATGTAGTTGTCCTCATAATGCCAGTTGTTGCTTCTATAATTTTCTCCATCATCATCGATCCAAAAGTTGTTGGCCTGACCTTCCTGGATCCCTGGTGTCTGCTGGTAGCTTCTTTAGGTAGCAGCCTGAGTAGCATATTTCACAACTGGACAAGTAAAGAAGGTAGCGCCACTGTGCTATTCCTGTATGCAGACTTTGTTCTCTGCCAAATATTAGGTAGTGCCTTTACGTAGCACCATTGTGCTGCGTCTATGTACAAGCTTATTATCTGCCATTTATTAGGTAGCGCTACTTATGATGCATCTTTGTGCAGGTTTAGGTAGCATTGTGAAAAATGCAGCGCCTTCAATCTTGAACGTGTGTAGAGCAATTGGTAGTCTTTCATAATGTCAAACTCATTGTACTTAGGTGTCTTGGCAATAAGGTAGGTAGTGCATTTTACCACTGAGGGATTTAGCACTTAGCAAAAACCCAAAACTCTGATAGTTAAATGCTTAGGAGCCTGTATATATGGCAGAGGTAATACTTGAATATCAATTAACCCTCCCAAAAAGGAACCATCCTCAAAAATGGGGATTACCTTTCACCAACTATTTTGTCACCTTGACACTTAACCTCACATTCTTTCTAGTAGAAAGAGGCTCTTCATTTGGCACAATAGACTTCTTCTTCTTAGCAATGACAGGCTTTTTCAGTGTGGTTGTGCTCTCCTTAACTGATGGTTTGTCATTCTTAATGGAAGCTTCAACCAATACCTATAAATTTATTTGGGATACCTCATCTTGAAAGTGTTGCAACTCTACCTTTAACTTCCTGTTCTGAGACTAAAATATTTTGTTATGCCTGTAAATATTCTTTAGTTGTCTATGAAGGGGTTGGGCCCTTCTTCCTGCAAACCTTGCCAAGTCAAGGGTGTGACTGTAGTCATCCATAAGCTCTGTCATCTTGGCCCTTTCAGACATGGCTTCCTTTTTCAATTGAGCCACCTCCTTTCTTGAATCCCTAAGTTGCCTGATAAGTCTTTTGAAGGTATGACTGTTAGGAGGAGAAATGACATGCACAGTCTCAATGGGATTTTTCTCATTCTCTTCTTCCATCTGCATGGAAAGTGTCTTGTCTACCTAATCAGGTTTCTTGGTGGATTTTCTTTTACCTTTCTTCCTCTGCACAAGGGTTTCTTCTTTTATTTCCATAGTCTTTTAAAAGTATTTCACAGAGGTTTCATCTTTCCTCTCCAAAGGTCTTTTAGTACCTTTACCCTTTCGTTTCTGTACAAGGGCTTCTTGTTTCTCCTCCACGGGATTTTCAATGCCTTTACCCTTCTTCTTTTGAATAGGGGTTTCTAGTAAAGACTGCTCTTTGAAAACCTCCTTAGGAATTGATGACCTTGTGAAAGATCTGTTACCCTTGATTTTGACTGCTGGAGGGGAAGAGGGGAAGAATAGCTTCTTCCCTTTCTTGGATGTAGCTTTAGTAGAATAAGGAACCTCTTCTAACCCTGGTGGAGGAGGTGGTGACAAATCTCTTTGTGGGGAAGGAAAATCTGCCTCCTCAACTCCTATGACCTGCTTGCTGACCTCTGAAACCTAAACAGGGGCTCTGCCCTTTCTCTTCCTACTAGTCCCTGCTTTAATAGCACTGGTGGGTGATAAAGGACTTGCATTCTATGATTGAGGATTTGATGCTAAATACAACTTCAAATGAGAAGTAACCACTAAATTCTCCCATGAAATCTCTTTCTTACCCAATTCCTCAGAGACTAGCATTCTGATCAATCCAGAGTGGAAAAGGCTAGAATCCACATCCTTAGATTTGAATTGAATCCTATCTGACATCTTACCTATGCTCCTCAACAAGTAATAGAGAATGTTCATCTCAAATTTACCAGTAAAATGTAGCAAAATTCTTATGTGGTACTGGTACAATGTGTTAAATCTCCCTTCACATGTAAAATATCTCTGGATGATCTTCAAAATTCTGTCAAACTGTTCAATCAATTGACCCCTTGGCACACTTTTAGATAAATCATCGACTTGATGTTCACGTTTAAAGAGATCTTTAGCATAGGCTGAAATCAAAGACATGGCTTTGAACCATTTTTCACTTGTAATGGGGATTCTTGTTGCAGTTGAGATAGAGGGTTCAGTCACCTCAAATTCCAAATCCCCAACCTTGGTTCTCCTGCCATAAAAGTGTGATAAAAATTGTTTTTTTACCTCTGGATGGCCTCTCTGCATGTTCTGGAAGAAAGAGAGGCGTCCTACTCTTTGAAAGACCTCCCTTTCCATGGGTTATATATCAAAAAGATGCATGCCTACAGGTTTTGTCCTAACCACCTTGCCACCTTTGTGTGTCTTCCTCGATTGAGAAGTCTCCATGGATTAGAATGAGAGATTTTAAAGGATTATAGGATAGTAATAACCAAGAAGACTTTAAATCAGGCTTCAAATGTACAAGGTTGGCCCTTTTAAACAGACTAGTGCTGGTAAGCCAAGTTTTGACTATGGGAATGACACCCTTATATTTGTACAGGCACTGAAGGTTTAAACAATGAGGGTACTCCTGTAAGTTTCCTTTTGAAACTGGGAAAACACGCTTAAATATTAATATGAAATGAAGCAGGGGAGGCAGAGAGGGTTTAAGTAGCGCCTCTGGGTAGCACAATGCATACACAAAGGATAGGTTATTTAAGAGCTTGCAATTTCAGTGGCTAAGGCAAACAACAGTAATCAGACCTAGATACAAGAAATGAAGTTTACAGGCCTAAACAAGATAGAAGACAAGGATATCATGCAAAGACGAGTCCCTTTCAACTGTGCAATCTCGGAAAACCAAAACCCAAGCGCAAATTTCTTGTGAAAAATAATATGCAGAGGAGGCAACACGGGATACCTGTGGAGTAGACACCTATTGGAACCTTCAGCGAAATCTCAAGATGAAATTGTGAAAAAATTGGCCCTCGAATCTTCTTTAGCCTCAAATTTGGTTGCCTTGTTGTCGACTGATCAGAACTTGTGAATTTGCGCAGTGCATCACTATTGAGTTTTTAAAAATTAGAAACCATTCCCAGGGCTCATAAATGTAAGACCTTGAAAGCATCCTTTAACTGACTTCTGGCACTAAAAACAAGTAACATGACATTATTGATTAAGGTTGGTTGTCATTGATGTCAACCCTTGAAGAAAGACCCGTAGCACAAAGGTTTGGGTAATGGACCCAATAGTGTTTGATGTAAATATGACTCATTATTGTTTTTTCATGGTTGATAAGAAGTAAATATGGATGAACTCCAAAGTGTTGGAAAATATTTAACAGACAGTTTACAGACATCGAATGCTTGTCATTGATGGCAACAGTGAATATGACTCGAGAACAACAAGTTTGTAATTGACAGGCAAACAAAAGATAAGTTCAGAGAGGTGAATGATCGAAAGCAGTGAAAGATCGAAGGTAGTGAATGTTTGAAAGAAGATCATGAGCGAACGTTTGTGAAGAAGAGGGAGACAGATCTCAGTCTTCAAGTCCGAGCGTAGGGTCCGACAACCGTTGGATCGAAGAGAACCTGCACGGTATTTAAACTGCAAGGAGAAGCGGGTGTAATCACAATATGCAAATTCGCAATGAAATCTGAGTCGTCAGATCAAACTTTGATCTGGACCGTTAATTCCAGTCACTGTCGGAGTATCGGGGATCGGGACTTTGAAATGTCAAAATCACTTGACAAAAAGAACCCTGAAATCGCGATATGCGATTTCATGATTTAATCGCAGCCATTAAGATAAGAAGTGATCTGGACCATTGATTTAACTCCTTATCGGAGTTTTTTGAATCGGGATTTTGATGTGACAAAAACATTTGACAACAAGAACCCCAAAATCGCGATATGCGATTTCGCAGTTTAATCACAGCCACTAAACAGAGATCAGATATGGACCGTTGATTTAACTTCTTGTCGAAGTTTCAGGGATCGCGAATTCAAGAGGCAAAGAACTCAATGCATCAAGAATTCCGATTTCGCGATATGCGAAATCGCGATTGAATCTGAACCATCAGATCAAGAAATGATCTGGACCATTGATCTGACCTCTCATTGGAGTTTCGGAGATCGCGATTTGGAAGTGACAAGAACTTTGAAAATTAGAAATGACGAAATCGTGATATGTGATATGGCGATTTAATCATATCCGTTAAATCAAGCAGTGAACTGGACCGTTGATTTTCCTCATGGAGTTTCGGGGATCGCGATTTGGAAGTGACAAGAACTTTGAGCATTAGAAATGTCGAAATCGCAATGAGTAATATATCGACTTAATCTGAACCGTCAGATCTAGATATAATCTGGATCGTTGATCTGATTTCCTTATGGAATTTCGCAGATCAGGATTTGGAGATGACAGGAACATTCAACATAAGGAATTACCAATTCGCGATATGCGAAATCGCGAAAGCGCCTTTTACATAAAGCCTTGGTCACAGCCCTTGGTCACGGGAAGAGAGGGAGTCAGTCCAGATAAGCTCCATTTCAGAGTTTCGGAGATCACGACATGAAGTGTCGAGACACTTGGGCACAGGAATGCCGAAATGCCGAAACCCGACTTAAAAAGGCAAGAATAATAAAGGTCATCCAATGGTGCGGATAAAGCTTGAATGTGATCGGAGGGTTACTTTCCTCTCTCACAGTTAACCTTTCAGTTACAAATCCGTTAGTGAAATGGACTCATGATTGCTAATCAGTTGGCGTTTCAGTTGCTCAGACAAGTGTCTTCATTTTTGCCTAAGGAGATGGGAAGTGGAACCGCCATGAGCGTGGATAAAAGAAAATGAGACAGACAGTGTGAGGCTGGCTGTTCGATAAGGAAAATGAATGAGATTGTAAGAAAGGAAATAATATAGAATGCAGAGGGAGATGAAGAATATGCAGAGTGTGTGAGATGAAACTCAGGGAAGAGTAATAGATGATGAAGAAAATATGAAGCTAAGCAGAAGGACAGCAGTAGTGGATGCAGAGAAGACCTGAGGAACAGAGAGAGGAAGAAAAAGAACAACAGTACAGTTAGAAGAAGACCTATATTACAGAATAGAGAAAGATTGGTAAGAATTTAATTTATCTGTGTAGTTGTCTGTGTATTCATTATTTGATATTTCAGGGAGGTTGGGAGGTGCTTGGGAGGACTGTTGTCCTCAGAGGTTCAAGTGGGTGCTTGAACACAGGGAGTTGTAGCTTCCATCTGGTCGTAGCCAAAGAAACTAGGGTGGCATGGTG
>JASDQU010296065.1:0-12715 GCA_032191745.1 Picea mariana | reverse complement strand
AAGAGGGAAGATTTTGGGAAAAAGATCCCCACATTCATTCACCCCCCCTATAAGTGTGGTAGGTGTGTCCAACAGCCTGGTCAACCATCCATATTCATTTATCACCAATTCGATTGACCGACCCAAGAAGCTATCCTATATTATTTCATCAGGTGGTTAGTATATCAACCCTTGATCAATCATATTTCACCCACCCCTTGGCCTCGATAGTATCATGTTCGTAAGCCCCAACTTTCCGAACCATTTTTTCTTCTCCAAACTGCTCCCCATCCACCTACTCCAAGAGCTACTTAAATATTATCCATGCTTCATCTCCTTTGATGTTAGTATGATACCATACTAAATGGATTACTTGACGCCCTCCTCCCACCCATTTTCATCGCAACCTCCACTAAAGAAAGAAAGCTGGTCCAAATTCCTATAATCAATCCCATTCATACCAACCCTCCTCTCACATCATGTCATCACTCCACAACCCCCCAGAATTATACCGGATGAGAAATATTTCTCGGCTACCCAAGATACAAGTAGAGAATGAGATTCTCTCTTGAGGGAACCTCACCACTATTCAACAGATAGTGTCTAATGGGGGACATTAAATAGATCCCTCATTCACTTCCAAAGGCACCAATGATGGTTCTGATTCGAGAAACTGGACGTAATCTCAGCTCTTCTAAAGAACGATGATTTGTGCTTCCTCCAACTACCCCCATGAATAATATGTAGTAGTTGTCTTGAGGATGAGCCAGATAATAGCGGTGGGGGATTTGTGGTGCACAGTGGGAAGACCCAGGGTTCAACATGAATTTACCAACAAAACCCTCAGATATCGACCCTTTCGGAATCACCTGCAAGAAGGTGAAGTCTCACCCAAGGTATCTATGGGAACTATAGGAACAATATTTATGCAGTGATGAAGGGATGCAAGACATTTCTTGAAACCATTCTACCTAGAATTTATTCAATATTCCTTATATCATGTGCACAAAAACATAGTACCATGCCACATATTCATAATAAAAAAACATATATCATATGCACACAATAAACATAACATCAAGCACATCATAACACATAGACACCATGATTAACATGGTTCACCCAAGATGGGATACATCCAAAACGGGTGGCTTCTTATTATATTATTCAAATCATCCATTACAAAATATGCGCACTTCATTCATTATGTCGCATACAAAATTCCCTTATTGTTCTCCTCTTCACCTACTCGCTATATATATCCATGTCCCTCTATCTCTCTATCGCTCTGTCATTCTTTCTCTCTTTCACTCTTTCACACTATTTTCTCCACATTCTCTATCCCAAAACCCTTACATATTTATACAATTACAATGGGGATTATCCCATATTGATGGACCCAAAATGACTAATGACTTCCAACAATATTCCTTTACGTGTGTCAATCCTGAAATTGTACCAACTATATTTCCTTCTTTTGCACATGCTAATTTCATTCTATTTGTGCAATATTATCCTATGCAGTTCCCAAAAATAGTCCCCAAAATTCCTGTCCCAACAGGGTTTGTTGGCACCCAAAGTTTTGGGTTCATTTTTACGTGCGTGCAAAAATGAAGTTGTGTTATCTCATTCCATAGATTTGTGTGCACCTAAGGAAATGCACAAGGAATGCCATAAAGTGCACATCAAACCACGTTTTTTCAATAACACATCAAGGGTACATACTACCAAGTGTACGCTAGTCCGAGTTTTTTTAGTTGCGCCGAAATCTAAGACGATGCCTACCGGAATCAAGAAAGGAATCATCAAGAAATATCCCAGAATGATTGTTTCTAGCAACATACAAAGTCATGGAGCAGCTAGAAGATGAGATGGCCAGGAAGTTAAGATTTCCACTGATACAAAGAGTCTATGTGGAGTGTTGGCATGAACCAAAAGCATGCAAGGCAATTGGATTAAGAAAGTGAGTGAAGTATAGAAGAAAGAGACATCACTCCCTAGCAACAGAATGTATAAAAAGGAGCTCTAAGCTCAGAATGAGAGATACCTAGCTATTTGGTTGGTTGGTTAGTCAATTTATTGGCTATCTGACTACTTTGATATTTTTGAGTTAGCTTAGCTAGCGGTGATTAGCACACTCTAATCCTGAAGTATTCCTGTGATGTTTTGAATATATTCTTGATTGTTTGATATGTATGAATCCTAATGCAAGGCGCACGGTGCATTACGTTTATTTCCACTATTTTATATAGTAATGATATGAAGTTTGGTGTTGTTATAAGCAGTTGTTTAGAACATTGTATATCTCTGATGTGATGGAATACTTCCAATAATAAATGTATGGCCATTCTGATCTACCCTGCATCTATTATGAATGAGTTGAATATGTGTGTGTATGGTTCTAGTTCTTATTCCTAAATAGGTTATCATACCTGAGTTACATGGATGCCAATTGCAGTATTGTTTCCAATTTTTAATCCTTCATCCCTATCACAGGACATTATGGTCTTTGTGATCCTCTATGTATATCAGGTGAGACCTTCCTTAGCCTTGGCCAAGGATTTATATGTCAGTGATTTGGGGTTTTTATTGGGAAGCTCTAAACGAACCCTGGGTCTAAAATTCCCCAACATTAAGAAGGATGGAACGTGCATAAGCATGGACCGAAGGAGAAAACAACAAAGGGGTCACAAGATTACATAGTCAATAATCCAGGGAAGTAATTCCCATTGTTTCTCTACACCTAGAGAACTTCTCGGTGCTCACATAATTTTTCAATGAATCTGCAACATTCTTCAAAGTGTCAACCTTCTCTAGCAACACCTTCTTGTCTTCAACCATGTCTCTCACAAAGTGATATTGGACATCAATATGATTTGTATTTGAATGATAAGTTGGGTTCTTAACCAATAATGTTGGACTATGACTATCGCAATCTAATCTTACTACTTTTTGTTCCAACCCAATACTTGAACACAATATTTGTAACTATATTGTTTCCTTTCATGCATAAGTGGTCTCCATGTATTCAACTTATGTAGTTGAGAGTTCCGCTATAGTTTGTCTTTTGCTCATTCAACTAATTTTTCCTCCAAATAGGTTAAACACATACCCAATATATCTTAAGTGATCCATATCTTTAGCCCAATCTGCATCAAAAAACCCATGTATGTCCAACACTCTGTCCAATCATGGTCTTCCTTGGTAGCACAATCCATAACTAGTAGTGCCAACAAATACCTAAAAACCCTCTTTACTATTTTCCAATGCTCCTTCCCTGATTTTGACATATACCTTCTCAAAAATCCCACTACAAGTGCAATGTTCGGTATAGTACATACCATTGCATACATCAAGATTCCAACCAAACTAGCATATGTAACATGGGATATGTCCTCTTCCTCTTCATGTGTCTTGGGACACTGATCTAGTATAGATAATTTTACAACTAGAAGAATAAGAAACTTGTCTAGTTTACTTTCCTACATATTAAACCTTGACATTCCAAAGCTTATAATGTTGTTGGACGTTTGGGATGACCTAGGTTCAGATCTCAAAGGTTTCCAACAAAACCCTCAAACTACCGTCCCTCTTGGTAAACCAAAAGGCAACACCGCACACAGAGTGCACAATGCAATCTCACTCAAGATAGATTATGGGGGACTGCAGGACTCAGATTTATGAAAACATGGAAGGGGTTGGGAATGTAATGCGTGCATTCTTATTATACATCATATTTATTATTCATTCATCTATATCTATTATTCATTCATAAAGGAAACTATGCGTTCATGTTGCACGTTGTAATAATCTAATCTGAACATCCATTCTTTAACTGATAAATAGCAGAAAACAAAATAACCATTCACACCCATTAACACAACACGGTTACCATGGTTCACCCCCCATAGGGATATGTCCAAAAATATTTGTCTCTTTTTCTCTTTTATTCATCATTCATCAAATACATCATTGTGCACATTACATTATCCATGATTACAACCAAAAACTATGAAAATATCAATCTGTAAGGTGGACTAGACCGCACCAAGCTCCACATCATGTGACCTAACCCTCACAAACCCACTCGTTTTCTACTCACTAGATCATTGACCAACCTATACTAGACCTCCTAGGACTTTATTTATACTACTATATTGGCTCATATCCATTACAGTCATATCAAAAACCCTAACCCTAACATGGCTAGGTTTGTCTACATGTGCATTGCACTAGTTTTCCTCAGTCTTTAGCATGGTTCTTTTCCTCCATCTTCGGCATACCTATTTTATTCAATATATGGCGTGCACTCCAAAATTGGATTTTCTCCCAAAAATAGGCCTACTCCAATAGGCCCCCAACACTGACACGTGGCTCATACCAAGACACTCAGGTGGTGTGTGCTCCGTGCACAACCTTCTCCAAATTTTGGAACTTTCCTGGTAGTTCCTACCCTTTTGCTTTTACCTGTGCATCTTTCTTTGTTAGCGCGTCTACCATATACGTTGTAATATGTTCATTCAATAACTCTACGCTATTTTTATGAGCATGTTCCATCCTTGTCTTTTCTACCTCCAGTTCTGTAATTATTTGTGCTCCTTGCTCTTGGATTGGCTCCAATTGAGCTTGCCTTGTCTGTTTATTTGTCTGTGTCGTCTTTAGCTCCATCTGCAGCTTCTTCATATCCTATGTTCCTTTCAAAATTTTGGTGATGCTAGTTTCCTTTTATTAGTGCTTCAACTATTGAATTGCATCATTGACTTGTTCTTCTTGTTGATCCAACTATTGTAGCTTCTCATCTTCCTCAAGACTAGTCTATATCTGCGTAATCCTGTCAAAGAGTTATGCGACTTCCTTGGCTTCCCTTGCAATCATAATTGTTTGTAGTGTTGCCTACTGTTCTCTCTTAGTTGTGACTTCAGGAGGGGTTGTAGGTGTAATTTTTTTCTTGATTTCCTCTATCTCCTACATGTACCCCTCGATTTTATGCATGATGATTTGTATCTATTCTTCGACACGTTTTTTTGTTACCTGCGTGTTTTCCAAAATCATTTTGAAGAATTCCTGCAGTTTATTTTCTAGGTTATCTACACACTGCTTCTCTTACTGCATCTCCATCTGGACTTGAAATATTTCTAGTTGTAGCATTTCCTTAACATCCTTGGTGACTTCCAGTTCTATCGCATTATCCCTAGCATGTGACTGTACCTCCTGTGTGACACTAACTTGCAATATGTACAATGATTTTGTTGGTATTTTTGCTAAAACCAAATCCAATTGTTCCAAGTATTTCAACGACTTATCCACTATTTGCTCCTCTATCTGCAACCTATCCTATGTAATAATGAAATTTGGACTTGTCTATGCTATGATTTGTATTTTTTCTTCATTGTCGTGTGCGGTTTTGTCCTCTTCCGCCATCGATTGTTGCATTGGTCCCTTTCCTTTATCTTGTGTTTGTGCCACTTGTATCCATTCAAGGACCTGTCTAACCTCTGTAAATTGCTGCATAATTATTTCCCTTTGGTTCTCAACCTCCTCATATTATTCATCCATGCAGTCCTGAACTTTCTCTGCTACCCACTTTGCATCATCCTTGGTAATTATGTATTCTGGGATGTCCTTATGTGCCTTGACTTTCTTGCGTAGCCCCCTATTTGTATGATTGACATTTTGGATGGTCGTGCATCTATTGGGACTATTTTCATTGGAGTTTCTTGTTATGTCATGTCCCCCATGATTGTTATTCCTGTGTGGGGACATTTTCCTTCTTACCTATCTTCCCATTCACATTTAGTGCATTGTCCTTTTTTTGTGTCATTGTCTTAGGACTTAGCTTCTTCTTCATAGGTAGTTTATTTTTTGTTGTGCTTCCTCCTATTTATTTAGTGCCTTGTCTCACTATTCTTTTGTCTCCTTTAGATTTTTTTGACGGGCCTGCTTCAGTTTCCTTGTCCTTGGGTAGCTCTTTGATTATACCTAGGACTTTATAGTCATCCTCCAAGTCCTTCATCTCCCAATCTACTTCTTCTGCGTTGACATAGTATCAAAGTTGCAACCACTCTTTATTTATATCCCTGCATGCCTAGATCCAAATATTGTGTCTATTGGCTTTGAACTTGGCTATCCCCTGGTACTATGCGACCACCTCTGGAGTTATCCTCTAGCTACTAGCTATCTTATCCTTCATTTCATTTAGGTACATTGCGAAGATGATAGAAATATCTCCTCTCTTTTTAGGGTCTGAAGTGTTCCCTAAGGTCGTATACCTCACTGCATGGCATTTTACCACTCTATCAAAGAAGTGTGAATAGGTAGGTTCCCCCCATCCTACTAGCGCTATCAACACTATGAACCATGAATAGTGAAATTCGATGCCCAAGTCTTGCGTGTCTTTGCAGTCATCTAGGAATAGATTTAGCAAGTAAGGAGCCCAACTTAACATGGTTCCTTTTGTGCATTGCATTGTTGCTTCTATGAATCCTATGGGGACCTCTTCCTTGTGACATTTTTGAAGTAGTTTGCATGACATTAATTTTGTTTCCAATGTAGTTTTTGGTTTACTGATCCTCTTAATGATTATTCCTCCTGACATTTTATCTGTCCTGTAGGTATTTTTCATTTCCTCCATGAGTTCCTTCTCCTTTTTTTTATCATCGAGGTATTGCACGGGCTTCTTTCCATCTGATGGCAGTCCTATGATAAATGAAATTAGCTCCACATCGATGGATACTGACCTGTTCATCCAAAATATTCACCCATGGAGAACTGCGAGAAACTGCTTGAAGCAGTTGTTGACATATTTCCCTCTACCGAAGTTGGGAATCTCAAGAAAATTCATTATAAATGTGTTGTATATCCCTTCTATCCATTTCTTTGGATGCCATACCGAAGCTCCTAGTGGCCCTATGCCCAGGATTTCCATGTAAACCTGTTGCTTGAATTCTGGGAATTTTTTAGTGTCAGACACAACATGGTCCGTATATCTTAGTTTGTCTATGTAATCGAACAATCTTGTAGTCGCCTATACCCCCTATGTAATGCACACAATACTATGGGTACCTTGGCTTGCTTGAGCGCGGTCTTTAAATGGGTTGTTTCCCTTTCCTCGTTGTTAGCACGCTAAATGTCCCAACCTCTTGTTCCCCTTCTTCCACACCAGACTCCAACTATCCTATTATATCCTCAATTTGTACATCTTCTTGTTGCACGGACCCTACCACTGGTTGTAAACTTGACCCCTTGGATTATATTCTCTCGGTATTAGTGCCATTATTTTGGTAGGATACTATGACCCTGGGTCATTGCCTTGGGGTTTTTGACACATAAGGGTTTTGTTCCTTCGGACCACCCTGCAGATCAATATCCATCCTTACCATCACAGAAGCATGCTCCTCCTCCTCCACCATTGTAGTGCTAACTAGATCGACATGTGGTGAAGGAATGGCATCAACAATGACCAATCCCTCTGAGTGTCTATGGACTTCTTCTTCCCATATGGGTTCATGCGATGAGCTGGTGTTGATTCGATTTTCTCTTACCACGTTTCTCGGTACTCCAAATTTTGGTGGTTCCATCTTGCGTAAATATTCCCACTCTTGTTGAAATCCTCCAACTAACATATTTAGAATATCCTTTTCTCTTCTCATCGTTGTGCTCTTTATCTCTTCATATGCTCAAATTCACAATGAGGGCTATGTGGCATGCTTTTCAGTTATATAAGTGCTCTCATAAATGTCATAAATATTCTCGGAGATGGTTCCTTTACTATCATGAATGTGCTAAAAATTCTTTGACACACTTACTTAAATTTAATAAATGCTTGATTTGCACCTTATTTTTACAATGATCGGGTTTTCTTTTCTGATCATTGTCCCTTTTCCCAGTGTGCTGCAAATTTCTGCAATGATTCTTCCTCGATGCACTATTTTTTATTTCTGTCAATTACATCCTATGCATAGTATCATAGGTTCTTGTCGCCCAATTTTTATGTCTGTTGCGTGCTACACTTTCCGGTTTTCTATCATCCAACCAACTTCCTACTCCTTTTGAATTTTTCTTCTTTTTCTTCTTTTTATGTCTTTTTGTAATTTTTCTTTCCTAAATTCTACTATAGTACACTATATACAATACTTTCTCACTGTATTGCAACTACTGAGAGTTAGTAGGTCGACTGGCCCTATACAGTTTCAGCTGACTACCGTTCACCAGAACCTGCATTTATTTTCCTGACAAGTCCTTTAGCTGCACATATCCTCCATCTGTGACATACTTCACTTCATATGGCCCTAGACAATGCATTCTGAACTTACCTAGATGTTTCAAATATTTGTTGTCGTAGAGGAGAACTAGATCCCCTTCCTTAAATCTCTTATTCTTTATGTTTATGTCATGTCATGATTTTTCCCTTGCTTTCTGCACCTCTTGGTGGAATCCTGCCAGAATTTTGTCTTCTTCAAGCTCCATAAGTTGACTTAACCTTTCTTGTACCACGCCTATTTCTGTCATATTTGTGATTGCTACAACATGCAAATTGGTTACCAGAAATTATAATGGCACCACTACTTCTTTTCCATACACCAATATTATTGACGTCTACCCTATCAACTTCTTGCATGTAGTCCTGTATTCTCATAATACTGTTGGTATTTTTAAATCCCAATCATCTATGTTAACATTACAAATCTTTGTCAAGGAATTATCCAAAATATTTTAAAGAGCTTCTATTGTCCCATTGGTTTGAGGATGATATGGTGTACTCTTTTGGTGATAAACTTCAAATTCCTCGGTCATAGCTTGGATGGTACTGTTAATAAAATGGGTTCCTTGGTCACTCATAAAAATCCCGGTACATCCAAATCTTGTAATCACCTGCTCAAATAAGAAGTGCATTAGTGTCTATGTGATGCAATCCTTTACAGGTGATGCTTCTGCCCATATGGTTAAATAATCTATCGTATTAATGATGTATCTTTCTCCTAAACTTCTTTCTGGTGGATTAATAGATCCTAAAAAATCTATTTCCCACTTGTCAAATACCTGAAAATTTACTTGGGGCCTTAGGGGCATCTCATCCTTCCTGTTGGGGTTACCAACTCTCTAACATACATCATAGTTCTAACAATATTCTTTTTCATATTTATGAACTGTTGGACACCATAAACCTGTGCACAATACCTTCTACACAGTGGCCTTTCCTGCAGAGTGTCCTCCAACTCACTTTCTATTCCTTTCATCTCTATAAAGGTTGTTGGAAATAGGTCACTGTATTCATGCAATAATTTTATTATCCTCTCTAGTGTATGCTCATCCAAGTAGTCTCCAATACTTTCCATGTTAGGTATTTCTTCTGTCCCAATGTTGACTTTCTTGACCTTAATTGGTGCAACAAATTCCTCTGACTCAAATGATCGACCTTCCACCTCTCTTTCTCCTTCAATATTTGTTATTTGGATGTTGCGTGGATACTATTCTTCTAGTGTTTCCTGTATGGAATGATAACAAGAGAGTAAGTTCTTGAGTATCTGTCTATTCTTCTATTGATATTCTGTTATAATTTCCACCTCAAGTTCCTCAAAAAATATTCTTCCTTGTATCAACTTCAAGGCTGAATCAATCATAGCGTTCTCATGCTCGAATGAGAAAGTTATCACAAAATTATGTTGTAACACTATCCATTTTGTAGTTCCTCTGTGCAGTTCATGTTCAGTGTACGAGTTCCCTAGTATCCCCTCCAATGTATGAATAAAGTAATGAGGACATTCTTCTGGTGGTGTTATACTCCACTAAGTTATTCATTTCTCTATGTGCTCAGTTGGTCTTCCTCTCCCATCATATTTATAAAATGTATTGTTCCCTTGTTCTACGCAAAATCTAATGCACAGTAAAATTTTACATTGATACTAGTTTTGAATTGTTCCCTTGTGTGTGCCCCACCATCATGCAAGTGTTTCCTTTAGTGCAATATCTAGGGATAACAACCTATGATTTTCTAAGACTTATTCTTCATAGTTTGTCAAGAATTCTTCTAGGTCATTCAAACCATGAAAAGTGGGAGTTTCCCTTACTTCTATACCGACCCACCTTACTGCGCACTTTGTTATTGTTCACCTCCTTGTGGAGACTTCATGTAGCCTCTGCTGCCAATTTTCCAAACCTATATCTGATTCTAAGGTACACAAAGTAATTCTTCTCTAGCTAAGTACCCCATTTTCATTTGGGTTGACATAATATTCTTCTCATGCAGTAGTCCTATATACATGATTTATTTCTTCCAAGTCCAAACATGTCACCTCTACATACCTTTCTCCTTCTGAGGGGTCCAATGGTGCAATTACTCTGTACTCACCTAATTCAAATATCATTTTCCATGACTTCAGGTTGATCACAACCTAGTTATCAAATGCCTAGTCCAGTCCTAGTAATGTTGGGTAGGGTGTTGTTCCATATACTATTTATATAACTTTGAATTCTACTAGAGTGCACTCTCCATCTAGGTCTACTGTCAAACCTTTAGTCTTCCAATTGGTAATACTCTATCTTGATTTTCCAATTTCAACTAGAGAGGTGAATACCCTAATGTGGGTTTCCCCATACACTTCCATGTCTTCTTAGGTAAGACATTCACTTCAGAGCCTAAATCAAGTATGACATCCCCCATATTGAAATCCCCAATGTTGGCATTTAACTTGAACTCCCTACTTATTCTTCTTCTCATATGAAGATAATTAATTGTCTTTTGTTCTAATTTCCCTTCTACTCATGTGTTACATCTCTCTATAAAGTTTTGTAAGACCTTAATGGATGATGGATCATTCAATAGCTTTACAGATGACTGCAAAAAAGTCTTTAGGTTACTTACTTTCTCTGAAGGTTGTATTTTCTTGTGTGATCCATTGAAGTTGGCATATCGTACATTTTTTGATCATGATTTTGTTGTGCGCTTGATGTAGACACCATTATCTCCTTTGGAATCTCCTATTTGGCCTCCTTAAACGTCTCCTTTTCTTTTTGTGCGTCAAAATTCTTCTATGGCACAATGTTCTTCTTTACCCACTGGTGTTGAGATGGATCTTGTTTCACTGCATCAGCTCTCGTCTTATATCCTCCTCAAGAAATTATGTTGATGTTCTTCCCATCATCCCTAGCTTATGCAGAAATCCACTGTACATTCTGATTTTTATGGTTCCTTTTTTCTTGTATTTTTCCCAATAATGTCGGTAGTCTTTTGTCTCATGGTCTGTTGCGTGATAATACATACATGTTGTAGGTGGAAGTGGACAATCTCTTGCATAATGTCCTGGTTGTTGACAATTATGGTAGACTACTAGCCCTGTGCCTCATCCAAATCCTACTCTACCCCATCCTCCACCTCTATCTTTGTGTGGTGTATTATACTAGGGTTATGGTTATACTGTAGGTTATTATACTGCAGCTGTGCATTTTTGTATTTTGGTTGTGCGATATTGAATTGTGGTTGCACATTATTGAACTATGATGCATATTTCGCTATCATCATATTTGTTTTCACCTCATAGGTGTCTGAAGTTCTCTCTCTCATCAATTCCAGCATTCTACAATCATTGTCATCATGCCCCACTGATTTACAAAAATTGCAGTAAGATTTTTTTGGCACTATCTTATACTTCTACATCATGGGACAATGATATGGATCATGCCCATGTGTCATAGAAATTTCATACCATGGTCCTCCTGCAGGAAAGGGGTTTGGCACCCATGTTTCCAAGTACTGTGTAAAAGTTGGACATTCATTCTTAGGGTGTTCTTCTATCTTGCATAATGTGCACCAGACTACTTCTCTCTTATCCTTCCCCTTATTCTAGTTCAACTGAAATCTCAATTTCTTCGGATCGACTTTCATCTCTTCTATCATTGGATCTGTCTGTTGATACTGGTTTTCTTCCAACTATGAGGCTTCTTGTAAATCCTCTACGTGAGTTTGGAACTTTTATTGTCTCAAAGGATACTTCAAGTGTGGTATAGTGAGTTCACAAATCACTGCCTATTTTGCATGTCATTAATAGAGTACTTCAACTTACCTTTTAGACATTTAAACCTTTGATCAATCTCCCGGACAGACTCACATGGTTTCTTCATGATATCAATTATTTCGTTCGTATATTGGTCTTCTAAACTTGGCTTCTGAAATTCATTTACCAACAACATTTTTACCTCTGCAACAGTCTTTGATTCTCCTTGTGGACTTTTTACATCAAGTCTCATGTACCAATCTAGTGCGCGGTCTCTGAATATTATATCCAACTACGCCAATTTTGTATCCTCATCCGTGATCTTATTTTCCTCCTAGATATTTTCACATATGAATAAATTTTTCTCAGGGTCCTCTGATGCCTCACCACGAAACTCTAGTAATATAATAGTGGGATCTACTCCCACTATTTTGAAACTTGTTGAACTACCGCTTCCACATGGTGTAGAGAATTGAATGCTACTTCTTGAACTTGTAACCCCAGTTGATTTTCCACTATTGGTCTCCTGACTTGCTGCACTTCTTCTATTAATAATTGTTTTTCTAAAATCTTATGTTCCTTCAGGCGTATTGGTCGCACATGGGGTTGTAGGTTCCACACTAACTATGATCTGGACTAGAGTTATTCCTTCTGTTCTTAACCCTAGACCTATTTTTTTCCTTTCATATTTTATGCACATTATTTCCTCAATATGATCCAAATCCCAAAGATCCTCTACCTCTTCT
>JASDQU010296064.1:0-12441 GCA_032191745.1 Picea mariana | reverse complement strand
TCAACACCGACAGATGATGCACATGTGATGTTGATATTTCTTTTTTCATTTTAAAAAAAAATTAAAAGGAAAAAAAAAAAGTTTAAAAAAAAAAAAATTAAAATAAAATAAAAAATCATTAGATTGAAAACGAGAAATGGCGACCTAATGAGGCATCAAGTTGAAAACTTGTAAATATTGTTTGGTGATGTCAAAGGTGTTACTCAATAATCAAAACATAAAATAAATGTGATAGGAAGTACTACATCAAGCAAATGTCTATGGTTGCTCTAGGACTAGTTGGGGGAAGATGACGAGTCCAACATAGTCCAACATATGGTATCTTTTTAGCATTATTCTAAAGCTTATGAGGATGTTTTATTCATACAATTTGTGAGATTTTATTATTATTCTAGTTCAAGTTGAGAATATTGCACAACTTGAAAAATAATTCATTTATTATAATAAAGATAGAGAATTGTAATAATAATATTCATTGGAAATATTTTCCAACTAATATTGGTAGGATAAGAAATAATATTAGTTGGAATTAACAACTAACTAATTTGATTTGATTTTTTAAATATATTTGCAATATTATTTTGGTTATGTAGTGTAATCCTATTTAGTTGGTTGTTTCCAACTAATATTGTTAGATTCTATTTTTAGTTAGATCCAATATTCACTCCAAGCAATTATGAAGTTTGTTGTATTAGTTTCTTTTTGAAAAAAGAAGATTTAAGTGTTATAGTTTATATAAGAGACAATAGACAAGAACATACATCAAACAATGAGTTTTAAGATAAGAAGACAATGAATCTTAAGATAAGAAGAGAGGAAGAAGGAAGACTAAATTCCAAGAACATACATTAAACAATGAGTCTTAAGATAAAAAGACAATGAATCTTAAAATAAGAAGAGAGGAAGAAGGAAGACTAAATTCCAAGAAGATTGCATTGAAGACCCATTGTGAGTAATAATATTTATTCTTATTCTTATTTCTATGTGTTAATATTTTCTTTTTATTTTCATGATTTAGTATTAGTCTTTTTCTTTTCATGTTTTTAATATTTTAGTATAATGTAATCTAGGAATTATTAAGGGCATGAATATCTCCTTCATATGCATTAAGGAAGGTCCCCCTTGCTTGCATAAAATGGATATATCCACGATCCATTAAAGTAGGAGTAGAATAGATTCATTTCAATTCCTTTCCTTATGTTGTGTGCATTATTTTAATTTCTGTATTTCAATTCTTGTAAGTGTGTTTAGTTTCCAACAAGTGCTTTTACTTTCTTGCAAGTGTGGTCTGTTTATTTTTCTGCAACATTCATTTCTTAGAATCATTGTAGAAACTATCTACATAAGAGACCTAAGACCTGCACATACTACCTCACAAGACTTTTGTTCTTTGCGTTGACATATTGAATGTACAATTAATTTAACCACTTCTCTTGTAATAGAAAGAGTGACTAAACTAACTGTCATTCCTAGAAATAGCAGCAAAAATGACAATTACTTTAATCATCCTACTTATTGCAAGATAGATGGTTAAAGTAATTGATCATTTAATTATCAACCCGATGAACATAATTCTTGCGAGATACCATGCACTAATGTGTAGGCCTTAGGTCTCTTATGTAGCCAATTTCTACAATTATTCTAGGAAATGATATGATGTTGCAAAAAAGTAAACACACTACACTTGCTAGAAAGTAAACACACTTGCTAGAATTGAAATACAAGAATTAAAATAACATATACAACATAAAGGAAAGGAATTGAAATGCATCTATTCTACTCCTACTCTAATGGACCATGGATATTTCCTCCTTATGCAAACAAAGGGGACTCGTCCTTATTGTATATGAAGGAGATATCCATGCCATTTCTTGTTCCTAAATTACATTATGCGAACATATTAAAAGCACTGAAATGAAAATATTAATATTAAATCATAAAAATAAAAGGAAAATATTAACACATAAATATGAGAAAATGAATTAATATTATTACTTACAATGGGTCTTCAATACAATCTTCTTGGAATCTACTCTTCCTTCTTCCTTTTTTCTTGTCTAAACTCCTTGCTTCATGCCTCTTATCTCTTTTCCCTTGTATAAACTACAACACCTAAGTCTTCTCCTTTTAAAAGAGACTAATACATCAAACTCCACAACTCTTAGGAGTGGAAATAGGATCTAACTATGAAGATAAGATCTAAACATATTAGTTGAAAATGACCCAATTAATTAGGATTACACTATATAACCAAAATAATCCTACAAATAGATTTATAAACAAAAATCAAATTAGTTGGTAGTTAATCCCAACTAATATTATTTGTAATCTAATTATTATTAGTTGCATTCCTACTAATATTATTTGTAATCTAATTATCATTAGTTGGCATTCCAACTAATATTATTTCTTGTTGTACCAAAATTAGTAAGGAAATATTTCCAACAAATATTATTATTACAATTCTCTCTTTTTATTACAATAAATTAATTATTTTTCAAGTTTTACAATATTCACAACTTGAACCAAAATATTAATAAAATCTTACAAATGCTATGAACAAAGCATCCTCATATGCCTTAAAATAGTGTTAAAAATGTACCATAGTTTGGATTCATCATCTTCCTCCAACTGAAGAAGTTACTAGTCCCACAACCAAAACACACTCGCTTGATGTAGTACCTCGTTCCATATTTATTTTATGCTTTTATTATTGAGTAACACCTGCATCACCAAGCTGCCTTTAACAAGTTTTCAATTTGGTCTTTTACTAGATTTCCATTTCTGGTTTTTGGAGAATGAAATCGTACTCTCCACCAACATGCTTGTTGATCACGAACTTAGATAGTAAGGAATACACATAGGCATGAGAAAACCTAGAAAATCATTTGGACATCCAAAATTCTAAGCAAAATTGGAAAAATGGGACCAAATCCATTGTTTCATGACACTTTTTGCTAATTTTGGAAGTTGTATATCAAGGATATGTGACCCAAATTAGAAAATGTGGAAATTTTTTCCTAGTCAATAGTTCATATTCTCAATAATCTGGATAACTTTGTATTAGTGGGAATTTTTCAATGCACCATTTGGAAAAAACATTGCAAAAGTTTATAAGTTAGCATCTTTAGAGAGATGAAGAAGATGACTATAGTAACGGATTACAGAGATGAACATTACTGAGTGTTGAGAGGTAGAAACACTATTAGTGCTCAACACAAACTTTCTGTTAGTTCTTTCTAGATTTCCTTCTACACATGGAAGAAGTTGGTGCTTGACCTTGCTTGCATTAGCAAAAATGCAAAAAGTGGGAAACTTATGAACTTTTGGGGGTTGTAACTTTCAATTATTGACATATAATTGAGAGAGTATATAGGCACTAGAAATATAATCCATAGGAGAATAAATTTAGAAATTCACCTTTTTTAAAAATGTACTTCTATTTGTTTTAGAAATTGAGAAGAATCGAGCCTTAACATTTGGGATGACAAAAAATTGTTTATGTGCATGATCTCCAAAGTGTCCCAAACTTGGAAGAAGAGACATGTGATGAAAACCAAGAGTACAAAGGGGCATAAATGAGCCAAGATGAGTGCATACCTTGTATAATGGAACATTCACAAAGATATGGTAGCTCTATTTAATGAGAAAGGATAATTAAGTTGAGAATTCAATAGTAATGCATGTTAACAAGCAAGCTAAATGCCATAATCAAGATGATTGGAATGTCTTGCAGATTTGACTAGAGGCTCAAGCACATGAGAAAAGGAGAGGGACCAAGATAGTTGGTTCCCTAAGCACAAGAATGGATGCAATGCAAAGACTACAACCAATAAATCCAATTTAAATTGCAAAGAAGAGTTGTGGTTGTTGTTTAATATTGTAATTGGTTGTTTTATACAATAAGAGATTGTTTAGAAGAGGTATGGAAGAGACCATATTATAAAGGATGACAACCCCAAGGATAAAAACATAGTGTATGCTTTTAGATCCTTCAGATGGGGAAGAGAAATTTGAATGGAATGTTTAATGTGCCATATACTAAGTAGAGAGCTACTTAAAGATGATTAAAACAAAAAAAAATGGTACTATTATTGTGATGAGAGTATGATGATGTTGAGTACATACCTAGTTGAATGTAAGCAAGCCAAGGTAGAAACATCCACATGGTTGTTTAACCTTGCTACTTCTGAGATGGAAGTGGAAGGAGTGTTATTCTTAGTTGAGATTACAGTTAATGATGCAATTATATTTGCTTCGAAGAAATAATTGAGGAAACTATGCAACACTCAATGTGTTGGGAAAGATTATAATAGAGTTGGCTTGGTTGATAATTTCCAAGGAAATGAAGAAAAATTTCCAAAATTGGATAAAACTCAAGGCAACTCGAGACAAGGGCAAGGATGCAATTTTTTGGAGAATAGGAGAGCATAAATGTTGGGCATTGCCAACCATGTATTTATGATAATGAGGGAGATTTTCTCACCCTAAACTCTATTGGTTTCTAGAAAAATTGAATGTTTTTTAAAATAACAAACATAGTTGTATGTAGTGAACTATGAATTTCTATTTGGATGAGAATATTACAACTCATGATCTATTGTGTGAATGATAGTAATTCCATTGAGTAGATCAGCTGGGAACATTTATAAACCCATGCTATGCAAAGGAAAGGGATAATTCCTTAACTCACCTCTTACTACGTTGTTTATATTTCTTTGGGTTGAGGAATGTGGTCATGTGCAAAGAATTAAAGCATATGAATGTTGATAAATGCAAGAGATAAGATTTGTTGGAACTTGGAATGTATATGCACAAGTGGACATATTAAAGAATAGATATAATAGCAGTGTGCATATAGGTATGTATAGGCATATATGTTGTTACACACTGGCTAAATATGGTATGCTATTAATTGTATAACCAAGACATGGTTAAAGATGTTGATGATACTATTGCATATGATAATCAAATTCATGAGTAACAGTTAGAAAACAAGAAGACATTTGTGAAGAGGTTGTTGAAGTGATGTTGTAAGCTCCCATGAGGCACCACCAAATAGGTAACATCGAGGATGTTGTTGGCAGCCATATGGGTATGATGAACCATATCAAAATTACATGTGTGATGAAGGGAAATTAAGTAAGATTTCCTTCATTCATGTTTGATATCATTGTTGATATGTTGATGGTATTTGAATGCATAAATGTGGTTAATACCTAGCACATGTGAAAATTTTGAAACCATTTGATGCATTCATGAGATAGCATGCGTGTTAAGTTGTTTATGAGGTCATAACCAAGGGAAGTAAATATTTATGCCCATGATTTCAAAATAAATGCAAAGTGAGACAAGCATGTGTGATACCATGCCATTGTTGGACTTGGGAAATCCTATATTGTTGCACAAATACTCCATGGTTTCTGCACTTGTATCAGTGTCTTCGATTGTAACCTTCTTGCCTACATTAAAGAGCATTGAAGGGGAAGAGTTGTTGAAGGGTTGTTGAATAAGCATTGGGGAGATGGCTCGGTTATGTGTTGATGCATTAGCTAAGTCCTCCATTTTTTCATGGTGGATTGTGTTATCCCCATTTCCAAGGGATAACTAAGGAGCTGATGTCTTGAATCCCTTAGGTTGCAGATATGGAGTACCAAGAGACATATGGATGACAATGTCCACTTGCATAGACAAAGACCCACCTCACCACCACAGGTCTCAGGTTCATCATGAAGGTATCCACTACATTAGCTAACTTCTGGAAGACATTGGGTCTTGCTCCATGAGGTACAAGCCAGGTATTGTGGTGAGTGTCATTTCAATATTTGAGGCATTTGAGTTTGTTGCATTTTAAAACTACTTTTGATTATGTAACATCTGCTTGGAAATTATGCTCTTAATTGCCTTGTTTCACCTTGGTGGTCAACATTGCGCCCTATTAAGTGGTCACCCTTAGGAATAGGTTTTCTACTGGGAGGTACCCTTGACAGGTCATCGTACCATTCCCGATTATACTTTCCATTTTCCACACTTCATCCCCTCATCTCCTTATCTTTTTGGATTTTTGGATGTACTGACCCAAGAAGGGATTGCCCCTCATTTCATGGGAAGAAGGGGATGAAGGCACATAATCTTGTAGCTGGAAAAAGATAAAATCTCATCATGAACCTTCTATATGCTCTCCCAGGGATCGCGAGGACAATGGAATGTCTCTCATAAGAAACTGATGGGACCCATAAAAAAAAAAACTAATACAAAATGCCAACCAAGGTGGAGCATGTGTGGGCAATGTTTTTCATGCTTAGGTAGAAGCCCCACACATTGTCTTCAACTTGGGGAAGCATAATGTGACTAGGGTAGAGTCAAGGTGGGAATTGTTTTTCATGCTTAGGTAGAAGCCTCACCTTGGCTTCAACTTGGAAACATCTTAAAAGAACAAAAGACAATTAATGGTATTGGAAAAAGGTTGCATTGAAAAAGAAGGTGAAACACACCCTCTATAAAGGCACCCATAAACTAGACACTACGATCCCTTGTATGTCATGAACCCCATGCCCAAAATTCTTTCTCCCATCCATGTCACTTTTTCCACATGAACTAGAGAGGGGTCCACTTGGGAAACACTCCTAAACTCAAGGAACAATTCACCCGATAGGTCGTTTTGTCAACCCTCCCATACCCAAACTTGGAAAATTGAATAGGGTCTTTGAGCACTTGTTTACTTTGATGAGGTGGTTTTTGATGCACATGCTTAGATGGATATTTTACTGACTTTATTTACTTATCATGATGCATTTGACTTGAGATCCTTGGAGGGAATATTCATTGTCTTTGCAGGACCTTGCTTGGTGGATAGATTTGGAAGAACAATCCTAGCGTCGGATTCCTTGGGGCTTGAAGCCCATAGGATGGATACCATGGCCCACACACTGGAAAATGATAGTAGCCTTTGGAGGCCTGAGAGACACCTTGGAGGATCTATCCTAGCACTTTTCCAGCCCAAATTTTTGTTATTGAGGCCAAAACGTCACACTTGAGGAGCTTGACGTCACCCTAGGGATAGGGTTTTGGTGGTGGGGTTATTGATGATGGAAACTTGGCACGTTTTTATGGGAGGAGGCATGGATTGATGGAGGAAACCCTAGTGCATTAGAGGGAGGCCCTAGAAGGCCCAACGAATTCCATCCTTAACTCCAACGACTTGCAAAAGGTGTCAAAACGTCACCCTAGAAGAGGGATGGCGTCACATTAGGGTTTCTTATGTGCATTTTTTAAAGTTAAATTTGAATTTGGTAATGTAAAGGGGAAAAGTAAGGGTTGTTGACCCCTTACTTTGTGGTTACCCTAAAATTAAGTGGACAAACACTTTTAGGAGGATTTGTATAAATAGAGATCAAACTCTTGTCATTTTATCATAACTCTCCCATCTTGGAGATGATACATGTCATATATTTTCTCCCTCTTTGGGAAATTTTATCTATCTCTCTTGCTACTATCTCTTGTGGTGATTTGCTTTGGCTATTGGTTGAAGAAGTAAGGTGCTATCTTTCTTGGATGCTATTTCTTTCTTTATGGTGGATTTTTCTTGGTTAAAAGGAGTTTATCTTGTTAATGTTTGGACTAGGTAAGGAATCTTTCATGTTATTGCTTATTTTCTTGGTCACAAGGTTAATCTGATAAGATTTTGGGGATTATAAGGGAATACAACCCCACTAAGCCCATCATAAGTGTCTTGGAATAATTTGTTGCATAAAGGAATACTAGGAGAAGTAAAAGGGCTTACACCCTCCTAGGTTTTTCCTAGCTATTTTTGCTTGCCTTGGGGAGTAAAAGGGATTACACCCCCAAGGAAGCAACAGAACTAGCTCTTTCATTAAAAAAAGACTCCTTAACCCAATAGTTAAAGGCACTAGTCTCTTGCATAGGGATACGTAGAATCACGAGATATTGAAATTGTTTAAATTGGGATCTTTTTAATATGCTTTAAGCTTATCAAAGCCTCTAGGGCATCTAGATTGGTCAAGTGGATCTTGAGCTATAACTAATTAAAATATACAACCATTAGGGATGCAACAAATAATCTTCTATTTTGATTCTAACTTGCAATTTAACCTTGGAAATATGCTAGTAAACCATCATTATCATTCTACTGCTAATTAGTGAACTTTTTGTCAGATTACTTGCTTGTTTTCGTGGTTAAAACTTGCAGTGGTAGAAAATATTTTCTACAACCACTTAGATGTTACAAAATTACTCTGAAAACTTCATATAAAAACTCTATAAAACCACTAAAGCTTTTGCTAAAGTATTGGGGATTATTCTACATGTTTTATGCTTCATTCTCCAACAATTCTTTGATGCTTTAAGTGGTTAAATCTGAAGTAATTGGTTATTTTATTTTTTGATATACACTCTTGGTTACTGCTGTAATTAGGAACAACAAGCTTAACTTTCTTGTCCACTTAAATTTGAGATTGTATACTTGTCTCTTCTTATGCATCACACAAGTACAAACATCTTCCGCAGGCACACAAACACTTGGCAACCATAAACTATCTTCGAAACTCATTATCAAGCCACTTGACCTATAGGGGCATCACTTCCATCGTCTCAATTTTCCTCTCATTCCCCCCTAAGGTCACCCATGATTCCCCCCTTGTGTTGGATTTCTTTTTCACTAAAGCGAGGGGAGGGTTTATCTGAGATGACAGTGGGTAAAATCTCCCACCGTTATCGCCATCTAGTGGACTCGGTCGGGATTTTAGCAACCTACAGTTTGCGTGATAACAAATTGCACGACACAAAGATATGTTATTTCGTACAATGCTGGTGCGCATTAAGTGGATTTTGTGATTGTGCTAGTGATTCAACATATGCTTGATTGTGTTAGTAATTGCACATGTTTGACTACATTGTGAGAATCCATGCTTGTGCTAATAATGTAGATTTAATGAAAAATATTCTATTGCAGATTAAATATTAACAACTGAAAGTGATTGAATTATTGGTGTGTCATAATTCTGTGATTATATCATGTGTTTTTGTGAATACAACAATGAAAAATATTGTACACATGAATACTCATGTTTTGTTTGGTTGAATGAAAGCTCTATCAAGAAGGATAGATTGCACGTGGAGTTATCTTGGATATGACTATGAGAGTAATCCCACAATGAAGATTGGTTACTACCTCATGCAAAGGCCAAGCATTATGAAAAGACTCTTATAACTATTGAATCTGTTTTTTGTAATGGATGGATTCAATACCCTGATTGAAATCTTGATAATAATATCTCATGGTAACTATATGGCTCATATAGATGAGACGATGGATCTGTCTAGGAAGGACATATGATGGATGCTATAAGCTTGAAGCACGAGGAGGATTATTTTGTGATGAAACTAGAACCCTATGCTATGTCTTGAATCCTCGAGCTAATGACTATTTTGAGTTTGCTAGTGGGATGCATTGGCAGTAAAACTCTAAACTTTTGCTCTCTTCTTGAATGTGTAAGCCTTGGTAAATGATGGATCACATGAGGGACTATTTAATAGAGAAGGGGATGCCTGAACCTATAAGGGTGAGTGGCTACAAGGAAGAGGTAACTTGAGTGAATTTTCCATGTGAGATTCATGACATATACTAGTTTAGATCAAGGGGAATTATGTTTTGGGTGTGTCGAAGAAGATAATAAGTTGAATCTCTCCCATGACAGCCATGTGAGATGAGCATATATATTTTAACAAGTATAGCATTGAAATTGCATACTCTATCTTGTATTGTGAATATATGTGATTTAGTTACAATGGATTTAGAAATTCCTAAGGATGAATTAATTGTTGCATAGAAATGGTTATCACATATAGTTTTTCCGTTATGATTGCTATAGGTGTATGCTAAAGCCTTTGAAGCATCTCAAGGTAGTGAAAGTAATTGTTGCACATTGTTGACCAAGATAACTAGCAAAGGAAAACATGCAATGGAGAGGATAGCATTACATATGTGGTTTTTTAATGAAAACATGGTCTCATTCCTGAGAAGAAAGGTTTGGTAAGGCTGATGTTATTCCAAGGGGGAAGGGAATGCAATATTTTAGTTTTGACCCCTGGAATATAATATGTTAAACCATGTATTATTTGGATGTTGTGGCTTATGTGACGGGAGTCAATCCATGTGGGCTAAGTTGAATGACCCTATGCATAAATAATGTGAAATGTATTATAAATATTTCTAGGACAGGTCCAACTAGTGAATGGTTGTAAGTCCCATTAATAGGCTAGAATTATGGTGTGGTTGTTATATTCACCATGGTGTGATTATTCTATGCAAAGGTATATATAGAAATAAATGTATTAATATAATATACACCAAAAAGGTTGCTTGAGGAAGTAACAAGAATACTATAATACCACAAGAGGGGAAGAGGAAGGGGGGGCATGAGTGATTTTACCTTGACATTGTTCTTTAAGAACTACTAGTTTTACTTGCCCATGCTTTCTCACAAGTTTTCACATCAATATTTGACTTGTGTATGTGTGTACCAAGAAAAAATTGTCACATCCTTGAGAAGAGAGTAGATCTCATGCAATAAAAGGTCTCTCTTTTCCTTTTATTCATCCATTTGTGGGTTGGAGGCATTCATTCCATTCAACATTCCACTTCCATGTTACAAGTATATTCCTCTTCTGGTTTATAAATGAACCTATGTGAAACCCTGGTTGTTATGCCTGCAAATGACAAGGTAATCCCATGTACACATGGTTGGTAAGAACCTGTGGAAGTTTAGGGATTGTTGCTCAAAATATGAGAGAAAATGGGATGTTTTTTTGGAAAAAACAATGTTTGGAATGACCACAACAACTAAAGAAAACACTAGTAAACTTGCAACCCTATTATTGTCGCTCATTGACTGTTTTGGGGCCAAGTATGTTCTCATGAGAGCAATGGGTTGGGATAAGTGAGATTATTTTGGATTGGGTGTGGAATCCATCTCTTGATTCCTACGATTGGACAATGAATCACTCCTTAGAAACCAGTTTGGTGGGAAACAACTGGATACCAACAAGTAGTGTTATTTATTCACATGTAGGATGTTTTTTGCCTATAATTTGTAGTTTAATTCATGTTTATCAATGATATCATTCGTGCATGTGGATGATTCCTTGTTGACAAATTTTTAAGAATGGTTGCACACAAATGTTTATTCTATTTTGTTTTCCTATAATGGGAATGATGCAATTATGTTGCATGTTAATTCCATTATGCAACTGTTGGTAGTTTGTTTGGGCTCACAATTGGCAAATTTGAATTGTAAACGAAGTAAAGAATTTCATTGGTAGTTCCCTAATGGTTGAGGAAGGAATTCAGGGATGTTACACATTTTGTTTTAGGTTGACCTCACATTCAAAGAGGTAATGATTCCATCTTTGCAGTGGTTGATAGATTCTCTATAATGGTGCATTTATTCCCTACAAAAGGGATAAATGAGGCATCTAAGGTAGCTAATTTGTTTTTAAAGGAAATTGTGAGATTGTATAGATTTCCTAAGATAATCACATAAAAAAAGACTCCAAGTTTCTAAGCCATTATTGGCTAAACCTTTGGAAAATAATGGAAACAAAGTTGCAATACAATTTTACCTATCATCCCTAGGCCAATAGACAAATTGAGTTTGTGAATAAGAGTTTGGGAAATTTATTGAAATTCCTTGCAAGGAACAAGTTGAGACAATGGGATTTTGATGTTTCCATAAGATGCGATTGCATTCAATATCTCAATCAAATAATCTACATGACTTTCCCCATTCCATATTGTATATCGGAATATTCCCAAAGGATTGATGTATTTAGTGGACATGTCTTTGAAGGAGAGGATAAGTAATTATGAAAATGTATTTTCTACACACATGCAAATATACATGAATATGATAGAAAGAAACTACAAGAAACCAACCAAATCTCCAAAGATAAAACACATGAATCCACAAGAAAGATCGTTTGAAGTAGATGATCAAGTAATGGTGGATATGAGGACATAAAAGTTTCCTATTGAAACATATAACAAATCGAAGTATAAGAAGATTGGTCCCTGCAAAATCATAAGGAAATTATGTGATAATGTCTATGAAGTTGAATTGTGAGTGGATATAAATATCTCTAATATTTTTAATGTTGCATATTTATATGAATTTAATGAAGGCAAAGAAGAAGGGGAGAAGGTTGAAGACTAGGTGTCACATCTTCCAATGAAAGACCCACATGGAATCTTTGAAGTGTTGGATGAGCATACAATTATCACCATAAGATGAAGTTGAAAGTAGTATTTGTTATGATGGAAAGACAATGGACCAAAAAAATCCACTTGGATCTTGGAAGCTTAATATCACCAATTGTGTTTGATATGATCCCAAGGAGGACATATATAGGGCTAAATGTATATGT
>JASDQU010296060.1:3517-14141 GCA_032191745.1 Picea mariana | reverse complement strand
GGTCTTGCACTTATTTATTTATCATTTTCTTAGGGTCCCTCAGTTTCTTATGAGAGGCTTTTTATTGCCTTCTCGGGGATCCCCTGGGCGAAGCATCTCTAGGTTTTGATTTTCCTATGGCTTTTATCTTTTACCAGCTGCTTTTACCTCCTGGGCCTTTAGCCCCTTCTTCCCAAAAAACAAGATGTACCCAGATGGTCCTCCTAATGGCCAGACTAGGGGAGTGGGAAAGATGAGCGGGTTTTAAGATGTAAAGGTGATACTATGAAGGGAGCGGACGATGGTTCTGCAAACCCTCTTTGGTGGATATCCAAAACCCATGAATACCAACTTGCTAAGCCACCCCATCAATTACCCCAACAGTGGTCAAGTGGATTAATGTAAGATCCAAGCAGTCATCCAAAATGAAAGAGATCTAATGCATACATAAGAAGGTTATAATGATCAAATGTGACACATACCATGATACCTCGGACCAATTACCTCATGGAGCAAGAACCTTTTCTGATGCAAGCCCAAGCCGGTAGTGATGGAGGCTGGTACTGCTGGTAGAACAAGTCTGGCTGAGAAGAAGAAGATGGGTCCCCCAGGACCATGCTCAGGTCGCTCCTGCTCTCGGTACTCCATGTCTAGGACCATGTGGGCCTCGAGACATGATCTCCTAGTTATCCCTAGATATCGGGGATAAAAGGACCCAATGTACTAAGACACTATACTCCAAGGATGATGTTGGTGTCTGGAAGGTCCATAACATAGAAATCCTGTGCCAAATCATGCCTGCCCAATGTAAGCTTCATTCCCGAGATGTATCTAGCACAAGGAATGGTGCGCCACCTGCTACCTCCACAGGAAATCCCTCAAACTCAACTGTAGGTATGTGTCTCCTTTGCAGTAGGGTTGAATCAATGAAGTTGTGTGAAGCACCCCCATCAATGAGAACTGAGACCTTCTGCCCTTGTAGCACCCCTCTCATCCTGAAAGTGTTGAATTTAGGTACCCCGTTGATGGATGCTAGTGTCACTTTTTCATCTACTACAAGGTCGTGACTTGCATCCTCCTCTTTTGCGTGTCTTGTGGCCTCAGCCTCTATGTTCTGTAGATGGCTGAAACCTTCCTCCTCCTCGTCATCCGAGATTACCTCACTGTAGTGAGCCTTGGCCTTGCCCATGCATTTGTGTGTTGGATCTCGAGGCTCTTTGCAGGTGAAGCACAACTGCTTCCTTCTCAATTCCCTCCTAGTGGGCTCATCCATCCTACCTCTTCCTCGATCAAACCCCCTTTGGTCTCTCCCTCCTTGGTTCATAGGCATCGTGCCTCAAAGGACACACCAAGTGTATTGAGACTTTTCCACGTTTGTATGTGTATAAGGACGGCAACAAAGAGGAAACTAGAATAAGACTTGTGACACTTTGTAGAAAGCAATAAGGATGCAGACGGAAGCATGGAATCTCTTAGATGGAGGGAGTTGATTGCAGAATTCCAAAAGAAGAGAATGCATTCAAGCACGAAGTCGAGATTAGGAGGGAGCTAATCCTAAATGATATGATTCATTGAAGAATCTGTGAAGATTACTAAGTATCTGTCCATCTTCCCCATTGGAAATAACAGCCATGATAAGCAACAGGTGTTCAGTTTGACTCTAGAAGAAGTCTTCTTCGAAAAAGAAGCCTGAAGTATCCTTGGTTTTCCATCCACATCTATGTTCCTATGATGAAAGGAAGAATTTGGAATCTTCAAGATGGAAGGGCATGGAATTTATAGAAGACTCCATGGACCCTGTTATCCCCACTTTTTAGGTATAACTAGGAGATCATGTCTCGAGACCCACAGGTCCTAGACATGGAGTACCGAGAGCAGGATTGACCTGAGCATGACCCTGGAGGGCCCATCTTTTCTTCATTCATCGTCTTTGTCTTGTCAGCAGCAGCAGCATCCATCACCATCGGCTTAATCCTGTATCAAAAAAGGTTCTTGCTCCATGAGGTAATTGGTCCAGGTATCATGGTATGTGTCACTTTTGATCATTGAAACCTTTAAATATATGCATTTGATTCCTTTTATCTCTAACAACTGCTTGGATCTTACATTTTCCCACTTGACCATGCTTGGGGAAATTGACAGGGTGCCCTAGCAAGCCTGTGCCCATAGATCTTGGTTTGCCACTGGGGGAATTTTTGAAAAGCCATCGTCCGCTCCCATCATGGCACCACTGTTTCATCTNATTCCCCTTGTCCGGGCATTGGGTTGACCTATTTGCAGGATTGCACCTTATCTTGTGGGAAGAAGGGGCTAAAGGCCCAGAAGGTAAAAGTAGCTAGTAAAAGACAAAAGCCTAGAAATAAAACCTCAAGATGCTTCGCCCAGGGATCCCCGAGAAGGCAGTAAAAATCCTCTCAACAAGAAACAAGAGGGACTCGGAAAATAAAAAAACAAGACCTAGTCAGAGGATAGGGGGTCTCATCACGAGCCAACCTATTAGGTCCATGGGTACCTAACAGTATGACATTGCCACCATCTAGTTACCACGCCAAGGCAGTGACCTTTGGTTGCATGGCCAAGGGAAAGGGGGTCTCATCACGAGCCAGCCTTCTCATCTCTGTGAAAGTACTTGTGGGTAACGTTGTCAACTCTGGTCACCATGCCAAGGCAGTGTCCCCTGGTTAGTTCTTGAACAAAAAAAGCAAATAAAAGAATAAAACAAGAATAAAGGCAAGAATGGGCTTGGAAAAAATGCATCCATGACAGGTACAGCTCGCCTTTTACAAAGCCACCCACAGGTAACACTTATGTATCCTTGGCCCTCACTGCACCCACATGTTTGGACATCCCTTAGCCACATCACCTCACTTACATGGCTTGGATGAGATTTTTTTCTGGAAACTTTCCTTTTCTTGTGGACACTAGCCCAATAGGATGCCTTGTCCTTTTCTCCGATCTTGTATTGCAGGTTTTTGTAATGTCTTTAAGCTATTGACTGATGTATTAGGGGTTTTATGCATATGTTTAATAATATTGATGATGAGATGTGATTGACATTGTTATGATCCCTGTGACTGATGAGCCCATGGAGGGCGTAGCTTTTGATGTGCAGGACCATTCCCAACAGACAGGTACCATTTGGACTGGTACACATGGGGAGATGACCAGTTCGGACCTCCATGGGGCTGAAGATCCCACCAGATGGATGCTGAGACCCCATCAAGGGGCAGAGACAGGACAGAGCTTGATCAAGGGTTTTTCATCTGAGAGGAAGAGGACGTTCCACCAGAGACACTCCGGCAGGACTAGACCTAGGGGGAATGACCCCTTTTCAGTGGAAAGCTAGCCTTGGAAGGCTTAGGACGTCCCCATATTCACCATGACGCCATCCAGCTTCATGGACACTTTTGGAGGCAGACTGGGCAGCAGTGGCACGTGTGGCATGTTGGAGAGGCCCCTGGAGGGGCTAACGTTTTGCTTTTGGATGTCTCATTTGCCCTAAAAAGGGCTAGCGCCTCCCTTAAAGGGGATTTTACTCTCTTTGCAACTCAATTAGGGTTTTAATTTGACAATTTAATGTAAAAACAATATTGTTTTGGTATTATGGCCTTGTCGGCCTTTTTATGACCTAAAAAGTAAAATTAGGTCATTGATATACTATATATTGAGGGTTTTGAATCTCATTTTATGATCATCTTTCACTCACCACTTGGTGAGGTCTGAAATTTGCACCCTACTTTAGGGTTTTGGCTGATTTAGTGAGGCGCACTTGTTGAAGGAAGACAAATTTTGGCATTTTATGGTGTTTCTCTTGAAGGAAGGTGTTACAACTAGGGTTTGCATGGTTATTTCTTGCAAAACTTCTTGAATGAATGGTTGTAGTCTAATTTATTGCATGTGTTTATTTATTTTGTTGAATCAAAACCCTAGGTGGCAAGCACACAAGTAGGTCCTTGTCTCATGTCCCCTGATAGAGAAACTTTCAACCATTGAAGGAGAGAAAGAGAACCTAGCCATAGCTACACTCCTTGTCTCTCTTTCCTCTGTGCTAGCCGTACCATTTAGAATCCAAGAGGAAGAAGACGTCCCAGGCCTAGGTTATCTACACTTAGGGTCGTTTTTCTTTTAGGGTTTGATGAAAGAGCCTTGTTGTAGCAACACTCTCCCTCATTAAGCCTTCTTGTCTTGATTTTGTGCTTCATCTGAGCTAGTCGTTTGCCAAGAAGGAGGAGAGAGCACGAGGCCTTGCTTTAGCAACACCGGACTGAGCCTCTCTCCCCTAGGGTTCCGATTTTGAGGCCCTGCTTTAGCAGCACTTCAAAACTTTTCCCTCTAGTCCTTGAAATCTTGCCTCCTTCAACCTGTGCGTCCTTCACTTATGACTCCATTAAACCCTAAGGCACTGATCTAAGACCTCAAACATTGAAGTAGAACTTGATCTAAACTCTCTCAAATATTTTGAAGTGAAACCCTATCTACACTAACCCTAACTCTAGCTAACCCTACTAACCCTAAGTTGTTGACGTCATCCTTGGTTATTACATCTTAATGCAACAACGTTCTACTTTATGAGCAATTGAATGGTAGTTAAAGGCATTAATTAGGTCAAGTGTTGGTTTATTACATTGAATGCCATATCGTTCTAGCATTTATTGGTGAAGTAACAATATTCTCATTGCTATATTGATAAACATTGACTTCGTCAATATTTATTGCCATATTGCTTATATATATTTATCAGATAATCTTGTAAAGTACTCACCCATTGAAATATAGCTTGCATATATCTATTTGTTGTTGTCTTGTCCCAGGGTGTTCTTCATTGGGGATTTACTTTATTATTGGTTGTTTAGCAGGGATTATCTGTTTGGTGGTGACTTGTGAGGGGGAAATCTTGTCCTTGTCTCATTTACCTTTCTGCCTCCTCAAAACCACAGGTCACCGGGGACATCTCCCCTGGGCCTCACCTCCGTAAAGAGAAAGAACCTCCCCATCATGGTGACATTGGGTGGGATAGGTTCCTATTACGCCAGTTTGGCCTTCTTTCTTATAGCCTTTCCTCCTAGCTACAAACTGTGCGATAACAGACCCCAAAGGTAAAGAGGAACATGAGGAAGAACATGAAGATTTCAAAGAAAGAAAGAAAATCCAGAACAACCAATTATTATACTGAGAATCATAAGACTACCAGCATGGTTTCAACCCACTAGAAGTTTTCAAGCAGAAGGAATGGAAGTTTTGATGAAGAACAGTGTAATGTTCCCAAGCCAAATGTTTTTCTTGGAAAACTAACTGCTCACTGTTTGTTTGTGTTTTCTTATGTGTTTACAGGTTTACTCATGGAGTTGCGCATTAGGGTTTATATGATGATGATTAAGAAACTAAACAACAAATCTAAATCATATATCATAAACAAGACAAAATACAATAAGGAACACCAATATAGAGCCAATAATGTCAAATTTGACCTTTATTAGATAGTAGATAGATCCTTATAACAAGAGATATGCAGATCTGGAAGAAACACCCAATAATATCCAAAATGGGATGCCAACAGCGACAATAATAGTCAATACAATGATAATAGCCTTCCAAAGGCCCTCTGAAGAGAATATCCAAGCCTCCAAAGGCCAACAGCTGCAAGAGAAGACTGATGAGATGAGACCACGATCCAATATAGTGCCAAACCCCTCCAACTGGCTGAGTTGCGCACTGTCATGGTAGCTGTAGAGCCCCTAAGTTTCGACCCTCCTCTTTCTGTGCTCCAAATGCCTCAAAACTTCCCCGGAATGTAGATCGAGCTACTAGAACCCCCCTGGTAAAGTATTAGATTGAAGGGTGAAGTTTTGGCTCTCCAAATGAGCAAACCCTCAACTGGTTTGCGCCCCCCTGGTTGACTGAATCTCCAATATTTCGACCTCACCTCTAGAAGCCTCCAACTGCTACAAAAATCACCGGAAGGATATATCGAGCCAAGACAATCCAACTGGTGAAGTCTCAAGATGATCTATCAAGATATGGGCCACCAAATGATGAAAACCTCCTTCTGGAGTGCGCCCCTCTCTCCTCCAAGTTGTGCCAAGCTCCAAGAAATAATCTAGTGGGAAAACCTCCTCCTGGGTAGACTAAAAATGATGCCCTGGACCATACGAAGAAAACCCAAATGTTCCCTTGCCAAAAAGATTCCTCCTTACTTCAGATCGAACTGATCTTCTCAAGGTGGTGCGCCCTCCTTCAGGAAACCCCCTAGGCTACGCACTAGCTTTTCTCTACCAATAGATCTTGTTGATGACTACAACTGCATGAGACATCCTCCAGGACACAAACTGAGTGAGTCGGCCTGTGAGGAATCCCATGAGTTGGGTGTGCCCATGATATGGGTGTGTTGTTCCTCTCTAAGACGGAGAAGGAACATTGTGTGCCCCTGTGTGGGGTGAGGAATCCCATGAGTTGGGTGTGCCCATGAGATGGGTGTGTGGTTCCTCTCTGAGACGGAGATGGAACATTGTGTGCCCCTGTGTGGGGTGAGGAAGCTCATGAATTGGGTGTGTCGTTCTCTCTGAGACGGAGATGAAATGATGTGTTGTTCTCCTCTATGCAGAAAGTTGAGATGATGTGATACTCCAGATGATTCTCCTGTGAGACACAGTGAGATAGATATCTGCTGAGTAGGACGTGCCTGTTGCTGAGCACAGGTGAACGTGATCCTAGTGGCTGAGTACTAGTGAGTGTGTATTCTGATAATTCTCCTGTGAGCGCAGTGAGATAGAGACATGGACATCCCTGTGGCTGAGCACAGATGGACGTGCCCCTAGTGGTTGAGCACTAGTGGGTGTATGAGATCCCTTTCTATATTGTCCAAGAGTCAGACTTACCTGTAACCCTATTTGTGATGTAAAGGGTACAGGTCGGCCCCACCATAAAGTGAAAGATAATTAATGTAAAATATATTTAATATGGTAATTATTAATTATATTTTGAGTTATTGAGGTCAGCCTTGTTGTGCCAATAGACACTACTTTTGATATGTCCAGTCTAATATAAATAAAGATAATTTCCCCATTGAGGAAACACAACACACATGTGATTTTGAAAATTTCAGCAAGTACATATTCTAGGCCTGAAGTACGCACCTCTCTTAGGTGTTAGTCTTCTTGGTTTTGTGAGCACCCTTTTGTGTGCTAGGTTTATGGTGTGGGAGATCTTTCTCTTGAAGAATATAGAAAAGGATTGGTTGGGTTTTCTTCCCTTGTTGAGAAGGGTTTCCCATGATACTTCTTGTGTACTTGTGCATGGTGTTTCTTCTTGTGATCTTGGTTACTGCAACAAATTGTTAATGGTGAAACTACAATTGTCTATGGTTCAAGTAAAATGATAAAATTGGAATGAACTTAATGCTTGATCCTAGCTTAATGAAAAATCAAAATGGTTTTGGAGTTTAGGTCTTGAAGAACTCATTGCACAAGCATCTACCAATCATCCTCTCACTTTTTCACAACCGTACGGCCCTCCTAGGGTTTCCAGAAAATCTGTACGACCCTCTTATTTTAGGTGTTTCAACACTTCACACTTGGACGTTGGGGCTGAAAATTAGACCGGAGTGTACGGCCTCCTTCACCACACCTCCAACAAACTTCAGATTGCAATTCCGAGAATTTTGAATTTTTGACACTAGGGTTTCGCAATTTTCTACAGATTTTAGGTTTTAGGGTTTCTACAGCTCATTGAAGGAGATTTTCATCTCTCCAGTGTTATTCTGACTTTCAAGGCTTATTTTTGGTAGTCATAAGCCCAACAAAACCTAAGTTTTCTAGCATAGCCTAGCCGTTAGGTTTTCTAGCCCTGTTAACAAGGGTTTGTGAAGAAATCTGAAAATATGAAGAACAAAATCTTGGTGGAAGATAGGCTTGATGGATCAAGCAACTTCAGCTCCTGGAAGTGAAGACTTTAGATCACCCTTGAAGAGGATGACCTATTGAGTGTGATACAAAAGACTTTACCAGAGACAACTACCGATGAAGAGAAGGAAATAAGAAAGGAAGATGACGTCAAGGCAAGGAAAATAATCATCTACTCAGTAAGAGATCATCTCCCACCTTGTATTTCCAACCTAAAGACAACTTATGAAATGTATGAAGCATTGAATAATATGTTTGAGAGTGACAACACACTCAGATCCCTTACCTTAAAGGGCCAGCTCCAAAGTATCAAGATGAAAAAAGGTGATACAGTTGCTACCTTCTTTATGAAGATGTCAGAGATCAGAGATCAGTTAGGTGCCATTACAGAAGTCATATCTGACAGAGAGCTTGTTTTGTCCACTCTAAATAATCTTCCAAAACATTGGGAACCATTTCTTCAAAGTATCAGTGGAAGAGAAAAACTACCTGTACCCAAGAATAACTTAGACTTTGAGCTAGAGGAGTGGAAGACTCCCTTGATGACAATCATGCTCTTTCACTTCATACAAAGAAAGGAGGAAGACTTAAAAGAAACTTCAGGAAAACATTCAAAAATGAGAAGACTTCATCAGCTTCAGGTTATGATCAGAGAAGAGACATGCCAGAGATCCAGTGCTTCAAATGTGACAAATATGGACACTATGCGAGAAATTGTCCTACCAGGAAGAAAGGAAGACAATATGCTTCCACCGCTGACATTGATCCAGACCCACCTCAAAAGGATGAAGACAAGAGAGATGAGGATTACTTCCTCTAAATGCAAAGTTTGAGCATGACTGCAGACCCAGGTGAATTGTTTGATTTAATCATTAAAACTATAGTTGATTGCATCCTTGACAGTGAAGGGTATTATCTCTAGTGTGGGAACCCTCATGACTTGGACCATTATTCCTAGTACGAGAGTCCAACCTTTATTGATTGATTATTATGCTCTTACAGAGGTCATCAAAATACTGTAGAGTCAGTAGAGCACCTAAGAAGACATAAAATATCTAGCAAACAAGAAAAATAAGATATCTATCCTTCAGACTTCAAAGGGATTTACTTGACTCAGAGGAAGTCAAACAAATTGAGAAGAAGGAAGAGACATTACCTTCTTCCCTTCAACAGTTCAGAGGGAGACAACCATTATTCCAGTTGATCTAGTCGATATCCCCAGAGATATTGTACTAGGCCATAAGAGGCATGTCTAGGCTTGACAAACTATGCAAGAGGCAAAGAGACATGCAACACATTCCGAGAGAGCAAGAGACCAAAGAGTTTTTCAAGGTATTCTTCAGCCATACTATTGATACAAAGCCTTCTTGTCATGAAGAAACAACAAGTCAGCAGGTATGGCAAGATGCCATGTCAAAAGAGTATCAGTCCATTTTGAAGAATGATGTATGGGATATTGTTCTGAGATCAGAAGAGAAGTCTGTAAGTGACTTCCAAGTGGATCTATAAGAACAAGCATGCAGTTGATGGAAGTTTCGAGAATACAAAACAATAGTTGCAGGTTGTTATCGCACAATTTGTAGCTAGGGTAAAAGGCTATAAGATAGAAGGCCAAACTGGCGTAACAGGAACCAATCCCACCCAATGTCACCACAATGGGATGGTTCTTTCTCTTTAGGGAGGTTAGGCCCAGGGGAGACGTCCTCGGTGACCTGGGGTTTTGAAGAGGCAAAAGGCTAATAAGACCAAGGTAAGGTTTTCCCCCTTCACAAGTCACCACCCAAACAGATAGTCCGACCAAAGGCCAATTTAAGAAGTAAAACCCCCAAAGAAGTGTACCTGCCTGGAAAAAAGCAACAGCAAACTGATATGTGCAAGCTATTTCAATGGGTTAGTACTTCATAAGACTATCTGATAAATACTTATAAGAAATTAGCAATAAATGTTGACAAAGTCAATGTTTATCAATATCAATGAAAAGTTATAACACTTCACCAACAAATATTGGAACAATGTAGCATTCAATGTAACCCGTCAACACCTTATTCAATTAATGCTTAAACCATCATTCAATTGCTCTTAAACAAAACGTTGTTGCATTAAAGATGAAATAACCAATGATGACGTCAGCAACTAGGGTAGTAGGGTTAGCTCCTAGACTAGTGTTAGTAGTTAGGGTTTGAAATTCAAAGTGTTTGAGAGTATTTAGATCAAGTTCTACTTCAACACTTGAGGTCTTAGGATCAGTGCCTTAGGGTTTAATGGAGTCAATAATGAATGATGCAAGAGTTGAAGGAAACAAAGACTAAGGACAAGAGGGAGAAGTTTTGAGGTGTTGCTAAGGCAAGGCCTCAAAATCAAAACCCTAGGGGAGAGAGGCTCACTCCGGTGTTGCTACAGCAAGGCCTCGTGTTCTCTCCTCCTTCCTTAGGTCAACTTGGCAAAACGGCTAGCTCAAATGAAGCACAAAAACAAGACAAGAAGGCTTAATGAGGGAGTGTTTCTACAGCAAGGCCCTTTCATCAAACCCTAAAAGAAAAACGGCCCTAAGTGTAGATAACCTAGGCTTGGAATGTCTTCTTCCTCTTGAATTCTAAATGGTACGGCTAGCAAAGGAGAGGAAGAAAAAGGAGTGTAGCTACGGCTAGGCTCTCTTTTTCTTCTTCAATGGCTGAAAATTTCTCTATCAGGGGACATGAGACAAGGACCTACTTGTGTGCTTGTCACCTAGGGTTTTGATTCAGCAA
>JASDQU010296056.1:0-13099 GCA_032191745.1 Picea mariana | reverse complement strand
TCATTCGTACCATCCCACCTGGCACGGACTCGACCAAGATTTTCACCCTTTAGCGATGACATGATTGTTGGAGGGGCGGTTACAGGGAATGTTCCCCGAAGTCCCGCAGTTCCCTAGCACTCTTGCATCTATGGTGGAAATCCATCCACCACTAAATCCAACGGCTGAGATTCGCCCTCGTTTAACGCATAGGCTTAAGGGGTTTCGGTGTTCGGCGCTTCAACGTTGAATGCCCTTTTCTCTACTCGCATATCCTCTGGAGTCCCGAAACCCTGGAATCCTGCCATGTGGCTCCGGCCTTCGGCCCTTTTGACTTATCCAATACACCACCCCAAACCTTCAGGGTTCCGAAACCCCGGACTCCCGAAGGGTCCACACTTACACGTGGTGGCACGTTAAATGCAGAGGCAGGGGCAAATGGGTCCGGGCCTTCAGTCGATTAACCCCAGCGTTCCATCATTCCAAGTTTCCCGAACTCCTAGTGCCTCGGAGTATTCCACCAGCTATTAGGCCAAGCGATCATGTGCCGGGGGAATTGATATGCAGCAAAAGGGCAGCGATGACACGTGGCCCCATCAATGGGTGACACGTGTCACGCTCCAATTAGCATATAAGGTCTGTAAAACGCACGAATCAAGGTGACACGTGGCATGTCAAACATGGGTCCACATCAGCCTAGCTGATGTCAGCGTGCCACGTCACTCTGGACTGACAGCCTCTAGGAGTCTCTAGCGTCTCCTTCCTGCGAAATCACCCAAAGCTCCGAAGTCCGAACTCCCGCCAGCAACCTTCCAATACCCCTTTTATCCCACGATCGAGATAGGTCCACGTAGATCCATAGATCTACGGCCTCCGTCGCTTCGCCACTTCGGCATTCGGGGGTTTGGCTGTCTAGTTCCCTTTTTACTACCGGAGTGGTCAACGTTGAGCTGACCATGGTCTAGATCCAATGGTCAAGAGGGATCCCGAAGCATCCTCAAATCGACGGTCCTCGTTGCTTCACGACTTCGGCATTCAGGGATTCCACTCGTTTAACACTCCCTTTCTCTCGGAGTGGTCAACGTGGACTGACCACGACATAGATCCAACGGTCAGGGAAGATCCTGAATATCATCAGATCTACGGTTCTCGTCATTTCACGAATTCGACGTTCGGGGGTTCCACCCATTTAACACTCCCTTTCTCCCGGAGTGGTCCACGTCGGACTGAACGCAACGTAGATCCAACGGTCTGGGAAGATCCCAAATATCCTCAGATCTACAGTTCTCGTCACTTCGCGAGTTCGGCATTCAGGGGTTTCCATTGTTTCCATGGTTGCCATTAGTCCCTTGATTGTTTGCCACAAGTTGGTTGAGAAGCTCAACCATCTGTTGTTGCCCCTTTCCATGTTAATTTGTACCCTTACTAAATCATTTTGTGTCCTTGCCAAGTTATTTAAAATGTGCAAAGCGATGTCCTATGGCTGTTCATTTTTGTCCCCCATGTCTTCCTCTCCTTCCGACTCTGATTGGAAGATGTTTTCAGCTCCTCTATACCTTCTTCTCTTGTATGTAATGTGTATTCCTTCCCCGGAAATCATCAAGGTAACATGTAATACACAGGCTGGCAGGAACACCAGCTCTAATACCACTGTAATATCCCTCCTAACTGATGATGTTCATTTCTTCTTGTTGTTGTTAAGTTTTAGTGGTTTCTTGGCTTAGGATTTCTGTCAAATAGTTTGCTAACACACCCAAACCCTACTGTAATAACCCCCTTTCCACTGTTATTATATTATTGGGTGAATTTCCGGTTCAAGACATTTTACAAACACTTAGCTGGCATGCACAAAACCCACTATAACCACCCTTGTTGTTGCTCTTGTACTTCTTTGTGGGCTGCTGAGGTATTTTCATGAGTTTGCTGGTTTAGGAATTATGCAAACACTTTGCTGAAGAAGTATAGATCCACTATAAAGGTCCTTTCTATGCTATTGTTTATGTTCTTTGTTTGTTGTTATGTTTTTCTTATTATGTTTGTGTTGTAGCATATGGTTTATGGTGCCAAATAGAAGTTATAGCATGTAGTATATAACAGCAAATATTCAAATGAATAGCAACTACGTCAACTATTATAACAAGAAGAAAACTCAACCAATCTACTCCTTATTTATTGCCAAATTCAATACAACAGCAAAAACATATCAGATATGATCTGATCTTTATTCAATCTGACTTATTACTAACACTTGGAAGCTATGGATGTACAGAGCGACCCTTCCAAATGATGAACGGTCCTCCCACAAGCAGATGCGCCCGCTACATCGAAACTCAACCCTCAACAGAAGTATACAGCCTCCCCAAAAGAAGATACGGCCTCTTCAAAAGAAGATACGGCCTACTCACTAGAGAACTCGACCACTATCAAAAGAAATCTGTTGTTGATCATTAAACTCAATCCTCACAAAACACTCTGCCTATATACACCAAGAGTTCGGCCCCTTGCACAAAGAAGTCGATCCCTACAAGATAAATCTCGACCTCTCTCAAGAAGGTTCGCCCTGCACAAGAATATTTCCACCCCACACAGCTGAACTTGGCCTCCCTCAAGCAATATTCCCTGCAGAAGACTAACTTGACCTCCTCCTCTAGAGATAAGATCTCCACAAACCCCAAGATGCTGCAAAAAGTTGGATTTTTCCTTCACAATAGAAACAAGTGGAAGATCTGAATAATCTTCCCCACCAAATGACTAGGGTGGATCTCTCACCACCGAAACATGATTAGCTAGGGTGGAATCTTTCACCACCGAAACCAATCCACACAAGGGTTTCCTCCAAACCCCAAAGGCTCCAAGAGCTCTCCAAGTCAATATCAAAAATAATCATCAACATAATGAGAGAATGAGCTCTCATCTTTCTTTTATCCCTCTCGCCTTTTGATGACCCTTTTACCCTTTTGGTTGGCCCTTTTACCTTTTTACTTTACTTAAATGATTAAAGTGACTTTATAAGGTTTTGTTCACTTTATTCTTCAAGTCACTTTTTAATTACTCAATGTCACTTTAAAATGTAATTTTTTCCTCCAAATGACATCAAATAATTAATCTATTAATCCTCTTTTTAATCAACCATGGCCTATGGGAATCAGATAGACCACTAAGTCATCCTCTTAGAACGATCATTTGGAAAGGGACATTACAATGAGGGATCACTCTTCCTCTTTGATTCTAGTCTCTTAGCCCTAATCCTTGAATGAAATAGACCAATTGTTAAGAGGGTTTCTTCTTGGCTCCATAAGTCTCTTTGATTCACCTTGACTCCATTGCCCTTGTTGAATTTGGCATGATCTCTACCTTCTTTCCATCACCTAATTTAAAACCCTAAAAATCCTCAAACTCKATTTTGCTAAGGCTACTCTCATTTCAYCRTATGCCTCATTGCTTGGCCTTAGTGATCCTACTAGGGATACCCCGCTTGAACCGGCCTAAAGTGAAGAGGATAGGTTGTCAAGGTGACARTGGTGACAATCCTAACAGTTGCCCCTTGTGTTGTGCCTTGTGGATTAGGGATTTTATTATTAAGTACAATTTGGATGGTAACATTTTGACGCCATTGCTGGGGATAAAGTCCATTCACCTAGAACTTTGAAGACTATATTTCATAACACATTCGTGAGAGTGTTGTATTAAAGATCTTTTCTCACATGGAAATTCCATGAAGGGACAAAGCCCTTGTTCCTTACAGATTTGAAGATATTATTGGGTGTAGAGGTGAGCACATCCATCAATTTTGAAGGTTCTTTGAAGAAAACTCATCTTGGCGAATCCACCTTTGGTATTGGTATATGGTATGATCGTTGCTCATTTCAGATTTTTATTATTAACCATATACTGAAGATCTAGAACGAAAAAGAAAATGGAATTTCTTCCATGGATAGCCGATTGGTATGCTCCTTTTGATTTTTCAAATGTCCTGGGGTTTTCTCATGAGAACCCTAGTATATATTGGAAGGGCAATTCCAAGTTTTTGTGGACATGGTGATTCAGTCATGCTACATATTTCGTTCTTCATAGAATTCAGTTTGAGCATTGGCATCATTCATGAAGATGATATGATGAAACTTTTTGCATTAACTCTCAAAAGGGATGCAAGGAGATGGATTTGAAAGTCTTGGCAAAGGAAAAATATCGTCTTTTGCAGGTTTTGTTGAGGCATTTAGCAGACAATGGGGCCTATTGATCATGAGCAATGGATGCCCATTGTTGAAGGATTCAAACAAGTGTATGGGGCACAAAACCCTATTGAAGAAGCTCCCAGCTCTTCTCTTGAAGATGATAAAGCACTTATTGAAGAGGGCACCCCAGATTCAGATCCCAGTGCTGAGATAGACAGGGCATTTTGTGAGCAGCACATGAGCATGTCCAGCTCTGCAACAGACCCTATTGCTATCAAACAAGAGGAATGTAACGATGCAGCCTGCCCTTTTAACACATGATGACTGGGATAACAAGCACACCAGCATGATAGGATCTGAAAATGTTCCTGATGGCAAGAAAGTAGAATGCTCTCTATCCAATTTTGTCTTGTTAGAAAATGGGTTTGACGGAGGGATTCATGGTGATGCAAAATAGTGACAAATCCTTTCAACTGCACTTGGAGGACCCTCTTATATTTGTTGCTGGCAGTAACTATGATGGCAGCTCTGTTCCCATGACTGATCTGCTCTATGACATAGAAGATGAGAAATGTTTCTCTTTGGCTGCCAATACTCATCCTGAAGATAGGGGATCCAGTCATATTGTAGAAAACAAGGGAGATGAATAGCATCATGGGGCTAAGAAGACATATCTTCATTCCCTTGATCTTGTAGACGATAGAATCATTTGTTTACAGCTAGAGCACAACATATGTAGGTCATATATGGTATGTTTTGATGGCCCCACTATATGTGATTCAGACTATGATAAGGAAGAACAAATGTCTGATCATGCCACAGAGCTGCTACAAACAGAGGAAACTTTCTCTTCTACTGCAGGTCCTCATCAGGAAAATAGAGTCCATGGTTGTATTGATATAGGTGATGGATACCCATGTTTTGGAAATAAACGAGAAGACCTCTACGACCACAACTTGGACCTCAGATATGCAATCCTGTGGTCATTTCCAGGCATTAAAAGGGAGGACAATCAAACTTTTAAGTAGGTTCCTGTCCCAGCTGTAGATGGTAAGTGTTCACTTGGATGCTTTACTCCTCAACAACACAACTCAGAGATCAAGCCGAACCCTTGCCAATCCGTTGGAACTTGGTATATCTGCTGGTAGTTCAATTTTTTCCTTTCCTCATACAACTTTGACAAGGGTTATCTCAAGAAAAGACACTGACATTGACGAAGCTGATAGCATAAGTATGCTGCCTGTTAGGAAGAACGTTGAATACCCATGTTCACAAAACAACCTGGAAAGTGGTGCTAATCCATTGGTTTTGGGCCCGTCTCTTTGTGAAAAAATTACCATAAGTGATGAACAAACTACTTGTTACAGTGCGCTAGAATCTGAGGCAACCAGACAGTCGGTTCGTGGTCAAGCGRATGTAAACAAATTTCAATCCTCATCCCATGAACATACATAGTGCGAAAAGATGTGCCTCCAATCGGGTAATAAAGGCAGATATTTGAAGTGCTTGCAGAACCCTAGTTYGGTGATAGATGTATGTGTCACCGACAAGAAGAATAAAAGCCAGCATCGAAGGATAGTTTGTTGTGAAGCACTCATCGATGATCATCCTCACCCATTCTGAAGAAAAAGCCATCAAGCAGATATCCATAAAGAGTYCAGATAAGGCGAATTGGTCCGCCACGATCTCCAACTCTTGACACACTTGACATATTTGCTACCTGTGCACTTGCAGTCGACCTGCATTTCCAATCCAATGCTGGAGGTTTAGACATGGGAGTGTTGCACTGTTTTGTAGACCATTCCTCCTCAATATTTCTTTGTGTTATTAGCACTGAAAGACAAGGTCCGGGAGCATTTAAAGATGATCCTCCTCACATGGTCCGAAACAGAAGTAGAACTGGTGAACAGGCTGCAGTGGATCATCTGGTTATGAAGGAATCTTGGCCATCACGATCTGTGATTCTCAACATGTTTGATGCCTGTTCTAGTACACTTACAGTGAACCTTGATCACAAATTAGAAGAGATGACCATACCAGGACTTAATATACAATGGTTGTCTAGGCTAGATGCCATTCACTGCCAGCCTTCTCAAACAATTTCTGTGAAAGCAATGAATCCAATGGTATTGGCAGATACCCGATGCATTTTTGACAATGGTAGAAGAAGTTGATAACACTTAGGTATTTGTGGCCAATGAAAGAGATATGGCCTGCCTGGAAAGTGGAGAGATATTCCCTATTTGGCTGGAGCATTCTGCATTTTATCACCTTGATATGAACCACACTAGTAACAATCTCACACAGGATGAATGACAGAATGCATCTTCCCTGTACTTTCTTTTTCAGGCCTCACATCAAACTCTATTCAGCAGAAATCATTTAAACGGCACAGTGTATTCTTAAAAATGAGAAGATTATAGGGCTAGTAGCAGGGCAAAGAAACATTTCATGGCTTACAGCCCTGTTCAATCTTGGAGACATAGATCCTATAGCAGCTCATCCCTATTATTGCATATGTGGGAAAATACCCTTGATTTGCAGGTATCCAGGTTTATGTTCAGCCCAGCAGTGATGGAGATTCCAACCTACAAACATTGGAATTTTAATGTTTCCTTGTTCTGCATGATGACCAAACATAGAGGAAAGGGCCAATGCATTAATGAAGTGCTGAGATGGTTGAATTGGCTCATTGATTTCACCTAGCACTCTCATTCTGCACATGCTACAGTAGTGTAGCAAAGGAATAAGCTCTTTTGAGCATTAGAGTAGCATTAATAAGCTCCCCTGAGCATTAGACTTGATTTCATGTGTCATAGGCATTGATGGCTCGTGCCTTGCTTTGTAAAAGCCAGAGTTTGGTGTTAGTAGTGTTGTTGCTGGATGTGGAGATCATTCATGAGGTTATCATGCACACCCAAGAAGAGCACATGTACCCGAGTTGGAGCCAGTTGTTACCCCTTATTTCGCACGGGGATAATGCCTGTGAATTTCTTCACTACCCTAGTGATTTTCATCATCTAAAAGCCTTGGATGTTTGGGGCACTCACTTGCTTTCATGGATTATGATGAGCTAGAAGATTTGATGACATGTTGATTGATCATGTGATGTGGCACTTGGGGATGTATAGTCCCTTTTCTTGAAGCACCATGGGGTTTGAGCATGGCATTGGCTTCATCCAAGTTTTGGGCAAGTACAAATTGTGCGATAACATTTTGGCGCCGTTGTCGGGGAACACTAAGTCAATTTTCCTCAACGACACTTTTTCGGTAAGCCTTTTTTTTCCAAAAGCCTTTATCTTACAAAGCTTACTTGGCCACTCCACTGAGGGTGATCCCCTCATCCTTTTGATAATCTCTAGAAGATTATCTTGCGACTCCACCAATGACGACTCGTTGCGGACGTCAGTATACACTCTATCTTCCTCCTATCCCTGTCATCCCTATAGCTTCTCCTAAATGGTCTCCCGAAGAACATTTTGGCCCTTTAGACTTGGCTAACATCCAAGGGGGATTACATGATCTCCCAAAGGAAGCCGACTCCTGGATACCCAAATTCATGGGAGAAGTAGGATCTTATGGCAACACACATTGGACTAAATTTCGTGAGGGTTATGAATTCCATTAATCTGGACAAGAGCATCTTGACACGTTTATGAAACTTTTCTTGGTCTCACTCACCGGGAATGCCAGAGATTGGATTAATACACTCTCAAGTGGAAGCCTCAAAACCCCTGAAGATGTGGAACAATCTTTCTTGAAAAGATGGGGTAGGGTAGAAAGTATGGCCTCTATTTATTCCCAATATCTCAAAATTTGCAAGCAAAGTGACAAAGATGTTAGGGAATTCAATGATAGGTTCAACACCCTAATTAGCAAGCTTGAGCCCAACTTTCACCAAGAGAGCACTATTCTCCAACACTATCTAAACTCTTTAGAAGGAAAAGTACAATTTACCCTCAAGAACCGATTTCCTACAAGCCTAGAAAAAGCACAGGATGTTGCTTGCCATATTGAAGAAAATCTTAAGTTCAGCGATTCCATTAATCAGGTCAATCTTTTGAACAATGATAACATCTTGGAACTGAATAAGGAAAGCATGGGAGAACTAGAGCATGACTTCCCAGAGATTTTAGATGTAGAAAATAGCACTTTCCCTAGGAAATGGAGCACGCGTTTCTCAAACATGAAAGATGCCTCCTTATTTTCACAATAGAATGAGCCCCCCGAGGATTTGAAACCCCCTCAAGATACCTTTGGAGATCTTGAGGTTGGAGATATTAAATACTCACCTTCACAAATCAATGAGGAAGATGATTGTGAAGAAGAATTCCCCGTTGTCTACCATGTTGGGAGCATGGGAACAAAATATGGAGAACCTGCACCTTTTTATGTTACCCTCAAAATCAACGATTTCCTTCTCCGTAATTGTGTTTTTGACCCAGATACCACTAGAAACATTATGACCGAGAGGGTTATGTACCAACTAGGTCTCAATATATCACAACCAAACACACAAGATGGTTTCACGCGAGGCATTATCAAAGACCTAAGTGTTCCCTATTAGAATATGATGGATGTGCTCATTTTACCATAGACAATATAACTATTGTCACCCAACCATAGGTCGAAGCCACCCTTCGAGCACCTTAACCTTGACAGAGAATCATTCCGGAAGCAAACCCTAGGCTAGATAGCCAAACAAAGGTGGCACATCTTTCTCCAAGGATAGCGCACCAAACAAGAGCTGATCAAAGAGTCCAAAACATAACCAAGAGATAGTCCAAGCCAAAACCGAAATCTGCTAGCTGTAGCAGCTGCAACGGCAGCTCTCCTCCAAACTTGCGCACAAACTGGCCAACTGCACTGCGCATAAGTGTTGCTTTTGCAGTTCTGAGAATGCCTGCCAGAATGAAGACTGGCCTCCTGTATTTATACTAAAACTAGCAAACTGCCTGGGCCGACTTCTCATTCTGGGTGCCTATTTACTTAGTATATAATATTTCCTTTAGCCGACTTCTTCTCTTGGAGGATAATAACCTAATATAAGTTATCCTCTTGAGTCGACTTGTCTTCTAGGGTTATTAGCCAACTAATTAGGGTTTCTTCTTGCTTCCCGGAATATTCTATTCTCGTCAGGTTTACACGTGGAGGTAAATACCTCCCGCAGCTACCATAATATCAACACTCCCTCATAGCTAGGGAGGTATTGAAGCTAATGGTCTTGAGCACAAACATACCACTCACCCGGTAGCATCAACATAGTCGTATAGACTATCTCATGACTAGATCATGAGCACCATCATCACTATCAATGTCATCAGCTGCATCATCTCTCGAAACCATACTCCATCTGAGTAATCAGACATGATGTTGGATAAGTCACTCACTCCACAGAGTGACACAAGAGCTATTCTTCTAATCCGGACATATGTCCTAGAAGAATAAATGTCCTGAACCATTTTCTGTCTGGGAAATCTCTGTCCATTGATCATCCATCTAGCTGATAATCATTTCCAACACTACTGATAGTCTTCAAGGCAATTGGAACAATGTCATTCAATAGAACACAACTGTGTCTATTCATAGTAGTACACAACTACAATCCAGTGGTACACTGCCACACCAAGTAGCACACAGTTACTTGATCAGTAACATATAGTCACAATCAGTGGAACACATCCACCACAATAGTATACATCTACTGTCCGAAGACATACAGTCTCTATAACAATCATATCATCTGGTATCAACCTGCACAGAAAACATTGTTATGATATAAACTGAATCATCTGGGCCATTCTTCCACTCACATCTGTAAGATCTGGAAGAGCATCTGCCGTCAAAAGGTAAGCATCAATGATGAGCTATCTGGACTATTCTTCTCAAGCAAGGAAGAACAATTGTCCCGATTTCTGAGCCTGGACCATTCACCTATCTGGGCCATTCCTCCAGCACTAAGCAAAGTGCAACCTGGAGAGAATGAGTCTACCCTCGGGAATGCCTGTCCCTGATTGCTGAACCTGGACCATTCACCTATCTAGGCCATTCCTCCGGCACTAAACAAAGTGAAACCTGGAGAGAATGAATCTGCCCTAGGGAATGAATGTCCGGACCATTTCCAAAGGAAATGACTATCCTGCACCAACCTCCAAAACGGACCATTCTTCAAAACTGCTCACAACTGTGAGCTTCGAAAGAATGACTATCCGGCGAGGCGGACTAGTCTTCTTGACCACTACTAAGAGTGACCGTCAAGAAGAGAGATTGTCCTAGACCATTCTCTATGTTAACCACAAGGGGAATCGTTGTCTATGGTACATCAGCAATCCATCGAACCATTTTCATTACAAAAATGATCGTTTGATCTGGACCATTTTCCGAACTGGAGAATGCCTGTCCGTCAGAAATCTCAAACCACTTTCCGAGCTGGAAAGGAACTTCTCATCCTGGACCATTTTTCGAACTTGAAAAATGACTGTCCATAAATCAATAACACATCAGTGCTCCCTCCCAACCTGGGAATCATCTCTTCCTTTTTTCAATAAGGAAGTCGTCTCCCACGAGCTTCAGCTTGAGAAAGCAAACTCTTTCATCTTGGACAGAGGCTTTACCAAAATGTCTGCTTATCTACTCATCTGTGGAGATATGTATTGGAGAACCACTTTCTCTTTTTTGGACTTCATCATGGAGAATGTAATGCTTGATCTCAAATGTACTTCAGTTTTTCTAGAACATTGGTTTTCTCTGAAGGTTTTATATAGCTCTGATCAATAAAGTATATCATTGTTGGATTCATCTTTGTTTCCTGCTATAACATCGTGGCAAGGGTCAAACTGGAACATATCCAAGTGGTACTTCTTCTGCCATCATGAGAGTTTGTCATGGATTAGCAATCCATCATCCTAAACTTTTGAGTAATCATTTTGATACAATAACTCTGTTATAGAAAGTCTTCACCACGCTTCTGTTGTGCATTGGAGGTTCTCCACCAAGTTGTCTTCTTCCATCTGCATACAAGGGTCTCTTTCTGGTATACCTCAAAGCATTGAGGTTGCTCTACATACACTCTTTGTTCAATTATTCTGGAGAACAGTCTTTGCATTCATCTGATGTCAATTCCAACCCATGGATATTGCAGACGATATAGTGGCTCATGTAGAGGTATATTTGGTTTACTGGAAGAAGTAATCATCATAGTCTTCTGCCTCCATCTGGGAGAACTTCTAGTTCTGGAACTCGCAATGCTTACATTCATAAGTCTTTCATACACTTGTTCTTCACCACAACTTTCAGTACCTCTGCTTGATTGCTTTTAGTGAGCTCATATTAGGCTGGTAATCTTGTGATTCTTGATACAATGACTGGTTGTTATGGCTTCTCTTTCTTTCTTGGAATCTTCGTGTTCTTCCTCATGTTTCTCTTTAGATCTTGGGTCCATGGAGTTTTCTATAGATTCCATGCTCTGAAGATTCCAGCTTCTTCCTTTCATCATAGGATCATAGATGTGGATGGTCAACCAAGGATACTTTAAGGCTTCTTTTCGAAGAAGGCTTCTTCTAAAGTCAAACTGAACACGTACTGCTTTTCATGGCTGCTACTTCATCATCTTCAATGGATCATAGGATTTAGGATTAGCTCCCTCCTAATCCTTGCTTCATGTATGAATGCATGCTCCTCTTCGAGATATAATCGACTCTCTCCATCTAGGAGAGTCCACGCTTCCGTCTGCATCCTTATTGCCTTCTGCAAAGGGTCACAGGTCTTTTTCCAATTTCCTCTTGATTGCTGACTTCTTTCTGTCTTTATTTCTTCTAGGTTTCTTCAAGATTGATTCTGATTTTAGCTTATCTTGCAGCTTGTCTTATAGTCATAGTGATAGCAGTCCTTGTCTTGTTGTTCTTCCAAAACTATAGTTTCTCTTTGAACATATTATCTTCTAGAAATAGGTATGCAAGATATGTACAGAAAAATATGGTACATACAAGAACTATGAAGAGTATTGTTACCTTGTCTTAGAGGAAGAAGTTTGTTTCATCATGCTTAGTCTTCTTTATAGGTTCATTTTCTTCTGCAACTGTATTCATGTGTCTCCTTCCTTTTCTTTAGCTCGGGACAATGATTCTTGTAGTGACCATACTTTCGACAATTGAAGCATTGTATTCCTGACATATCTTTCTCTTGATTTGGCTTCTTTCTTGAGCTAAACTTCCTTTTATTCCTGAAATCCTTGAACCTTGTTGTGAAGGCTTGATCATCGTATTTATTTTGGGGTTTCTCTTTTGCACTGATCCTTGATTCTTCTTGTGCACAGCAAGTCCAAAGTTCTTCAAAAGTAGGATACTCCTTCCTTGTGTTCATGCTTGCGGCAAATGCATCCCATGTCTTGGGAAGACCATTGAGTACTATATTTACCAGTTCATTTTCTGAAATGATCTCTTCAATAGCTTGTAGTTGATCTCTTAACTGAGAGATCCTCACAAAGAATGATGTTATGCTGTCATCATCATTCATATTCATGTCACGGAGCTCATTCTTCAGACTCATTACTTGTCCAATGTTTCTGACTGAGAAGAGGTTTGTTAGGGCATCGTACATCTTCTTAGATGAATCAAGATGGGAGATGTAGGGTATCAAGTGGTCTTTTATAGAATCCACTATGATACTCATGGCATTGATGTCAATGTCTTTGAACTTCTCCATAACTGCAATGCTCTACAGCTCCTTCTCTTTTCCTTCTTCAAACTCTGGTTCCACGATCTTTCCTTTCACGATATCCAGCACTTTATTCTTGGCAAGGATGAGATCAATCCTTGTTTTCCATGCTTTGAAGTTAGAAGCCCCATCTAACTTGTTTTATGACTTCATAGAGTAAGTCATGGTTGCCTTGACTTGGTCAACCCTAGATTTGACCAAAAACTCAAACTTGACGTCTTAGCTTGCTG
>JASDQU010296055.1:0-14142 GCA_032191745.1 Picea mariana | reverse complement strand
ATTTAATGGAGAAATTAGAAGTGGGTTAACCCTAAAATAAGGAAAGTGGGCAAAGTGACCTAGAAGATGCTTCTAAGGAAGCTACTTGGAGGGTATAAATAAGAGGCAAGGCTCTCTCATTTTATATCACACTTGAGAATATTGAATATATATAGGTTATTGAGGTACCCAAAGGATATCTAAGCTGAATTTTAGAGGGAAGGTGAAGAAAAGAAGGATGGAATTCAAGGGAGGATAAATTCTTTTGATGATGCTTTCTAAGGTATGTTATTTACAGGTCATCTCACCATTTTCGCAATAATTTTTTTTATAGAATGATTAAGACTTTGAAATTGATAGGCCATTGGGGAAACATATCCAAGTATATGTGGTAAAAATTTCATCTTGTGGGTCATTGTATCTTTGGAGTTACACTCCGTGGAAAATAGGGTTTGTGGCTAGTCTTGAAACTAATCTAAAACAGGGGTTTCGGGTAAAAACATCATAACTTATTCATAACATATCCAAATTATGTAAGACCAAATTTTTTGGTTATATTACAGTATTTTGTATTTTTTGTAACATTTTCAGATCGATTCAACAAATATTCCATCTGGGGCACGCTCTACAAGGTCACTCTCTAGAATAAGCCAGAATTCAGCAAGGTATGCCACTTTTTCTATAACTCCTTTTTTGAGAGGTTCCAAGTAGTGACACCTGAAGGAATTGCATAAAACAAACTGAAGAAAATTGTATACTATTTTGATATCTTTATTCATTACAGGTACATAGTTATGATTATTTCAAGTTAGGGTTGTTGACTAATCCCAAACTAGTCATATGAGACTAAAGAAGAATTTGATGAAAATGCTAGTCTATTGTTGTGAAAGTTAAGGAAGTTTTGCAGGTATGTGATCATATACACCAGGTATAATACAGAGTTACAAATCATATTTGGATGATGAAATTGATGAGGGCTTTTGGTGAAGGTACATGTTGGGTACATGGTTGAGACAAGTAGTTGATGAGTTGGCACACACATGAGGTGTATAGTTGATGATGTTGGTACATATTGATGAGTCATAGTTGATGAGTAGTTGACACNNNNGCACTTGTTTATGGTACAAGTTGATTACAGGTTGTTTGGTACAGGTTGGCGCATGGTTGATGCACTTGTTTATGGTACAGGTTGATTACAGGTTGAGGTACATGTTGATGAATGTTTCAGGTTTATTGGTACAAGTTTACAGCAGTATATCTCATAGTGATAGTGTGACAATGGTTCCATCATTCTACTTCTACTTCAGGGCAGTTGGACGGGGCAAGGATAGGTGGTTGTAGCCACCTTTCGGTTGTAGCTGGAGAACATAGGGAGTTGTAGCCTCCTTCTGGTTGTAGCCAAAGAATAGTGGAGTTGGAGCTTCCCTCAGGTTGTAGCCTGAGAAACAAGGGGGTTGGAGCCTCCTTCTAGTTGCAACTGGAAAACAAAGGAAGTTGGTGCTTCCAATGAATGTAATTCTTCAAGACATATAAGAAAAAGCATTATGTGGTTTTCTCCCTCTTTGGGTTTCCACGTAAAACACTAGTGTACTGTGTATGTGTATGATTGTTCATTTGTTCATTGCTTTTTTACTCTGTATTTATTGGATGATAATGCTACATTGATATAACACTTGGATTGTGTGGTTAAAAAGGATTAAATTTCTCTATTACTAATTCACCCCCCCTCTTATTAATCCAACAAAGTTACGTAGGTTAATGCTAAAGTTCAGATTGAAGAACTAACCCCTAAAGTGAGTTTTAAAAAAGTACCCTCTGTGGAGGAATCAACTAGTAAATCCAAATCTAATCTTGAGAATCCAGAGGTAATTGTACCCAAAGATAAAGGTCGAGATTGAATCGACTGATACTCCTACCGGTCTGAACAAAATATCCCTCTCTATACCCATTGTCATTGAAACTCTGTCGATGCCATCCTTTCCCGAAGTAAAGGTTTCAATTTCCCAAAACTATGAAGAAAATATTTTATACCTTGGTTCATCCCCTATCGGTTCTTCTATATATACATCTTGTAAGTCTGAGGAAACCAGTCCACATTTCCCTTTTCCTCCTCTTCTAGATTTTTTTATCTCCTAACGACCTTTTCCTAGAAATTCCTTTGCCACATCCCAAATTAATTGAAAGGTCACCACTCCGGTCCCTCGAAGTGTTTTAAAATCCCCTTTTTATCTCCCAAAGTCCGTCCCCTAGACTTCCAATGGCTGCTACTAGAGGAGGTGGCATTGGAGGTGGACAAGGTCAAGGAAAGCCTCCACCCCCTAGAATATTTGCCAAGGTAGCTGCCAGATACACTCCCTTGATCCTCCTTCCCCCCTTCATGATTTTCCCAAAAATTATATGAAAAACCTACCAAAATTCACGAGAGAGGGAGATTTAACCGCAACCAAGCACATAGCCTTTTTTCATCAGTTTGTTGATATCCTGGGCATTAAACACGAGGATAAATACTCTAGGTTGTTTGTACAAACCTTCAAAGGAGAACTAAGAACCTGGTTCTGAGGAATCTCGATAGGTTCCATACGGTCATATGATGATTTAGAAAATGTCTTCCTAAGACAACGGGGAGAGAAGAAAGACCATCTCTATTATTTGATTGAATTCAGGGCTTTAAGAAAAAATAATTCTGAATCAATTCTCGAATTTACTCATAGGTTCAACAAACTGTGCAACAAAATCCTAGCTGAGGTCAAACCCTCTCAACCTGCTACAAAGGTAACTTTTGCAGGAGCCTTTGAACCTGACTTTGCTCTCCCATTAAGAGAAAGAAGATATGCCACTTTAGCAGGGATGCAGGATGATGCAATAGAAATCGAATCCAATATGATGGAATCCTGGAAATTAAAAACTAAGATTGAGATGGGATCCAAAGAACCTAGATGTTTCAGAGAACAAGCCGGACCCTCTAGATCCAACAAGTCTGCAGAAGAAAAGAAGGATGAGATGTCCAAAATAATCAAAGATTTATCAAACAAAATATCCAAAATGGAGCTAGATCAAGCCAAATTTGATACTTACGCTAGAAATCAATTCGAGAGAAACCCTAACCCTCAAATGCAATAGAGACAAATAAAAAATGAAGATCAAAAGATCCAAGCCCCGTTTAAAACTGAAAATTTTATGCAGAGGGATGATATGCAAAATTATGAGGAGTTAGAAGAAGACCCGAACAACCTTAGCGACGATGATCTTGAGACACATTTAACTAGAAATGATTATGATGAGGATCTGGAGTCCCTGTTTAATAATGAGGAAAGTATTAATAATCTGGGAGACTCTACCTATCAAGGACTTGCCAACTCAATAATGGTCGAACTCCAACAAAAGTATAATTTAGGGCCCAGAGAAAATAATTCTATGAATGATCCACTGAAAAATATTTTGTCACGAAGTAAAACGAATGGGGAAACAACTACTAAAACGCCAACTGAAACACAAGATGCCCAGAATAAACCAGTTGAAACAAGAGCAACGCAAACTAAAAAACTAGAAAATACAGAAGAAGAATTTCCAACTAGAGGAATTGAAAAACAATTAGAGGTTTCAGTTTAGAAAATGAACTTAATAAAATCAAAATCCCCATGCCTCTGGTTGAGCTTGTGAAAATTCCAATTTATAGAAAACAAATTGCTAAAATGATAAATTTTTCTGATGCTGAATGTCACGCAGATGTTATTAATCTACAAGACGAAAGACCTATGATCATGTTTGGTCCACACATAGAAAACACCAAGGATTTTGTTGCTCCATTTTATATTACACTAACTGTGCATGACCATTTACTCCACATTTGCATGTTAGATTATGGAGTCTCTCAGAATTTAATGCCCAAAATCATCATGGATAAATTAGGACTCGAAATTACTAGACCTTATCAAGACTTGTACTCGTTTGATTCCAGAAAAGTTAAGTGTCTTGGCATGATTAAATATCTGGTAGTAAATCTTGCTCAAATCCCTGTAAAAAGTGTTCTTACGGATGTGGTTGTTTTTGACGTCCCTATCAAATACAACATGCTTCTGTCTAGGTCTTGGGGTGCTAAATTAGGTGGATTTGTTAAGCTGGACATGACTTACGCTACGATCCCAATTTTTGGTGGACAATTCACTCGACTATATAGAGAAACTAGACTGGCGTATACATTAAGAAACCCTCAAAATCCAAATAATTACCCAGTATATGTTGCTAATAAGGACTTAGGAAAATGTATATTATCAATAGATGATGATTTCTAAGAATGTACATAAGAGGAAAATAAAAAATTAGAAAAAACAAAGAAAAATGTAAATAGTAGAGAAGGAATATGGAATGTTTTTTTTGATGGAGCGTCGTGTTATTTGAGTGTTATTTGTAGTTCCAGGAGATGAGTACGCTATTTCCTTCTCATATATATTATAGTAGGACATTTATTATATGAATAATGTATGCAAATATGAAGCTCTATTCTTGGGATGAGAAGCCACTGGAAAGTTAAAAATTGAACATATGATAGTTTATGGTGATGCGGAGCTTATTGTGAAAAAAATAAAACAACAGTGTCAAGCCAAACATCCAAGGCTGAGATCATATAGAAATTATGCTTGGGACTTGATAGAGAACTTATTCTCATCCTTTAATATTCACTCTATTCCCAGAATGGATAATCAGCAGGTCGATTATTTACCCAAAGTTGTTGCGACCTTTGTACCACCTACAATCCTAAAACTGAAATATCACATCGAGATGAGACATAGACCCTCAATTCCAAACAACGTTCAACACTGGCAAGTATTCGAGGATGACGAACAAATTAAACAATTTCTGGAAATGATTGATGAATTTTCTGAAACTCACATAGATCAAGAAAACCAAAATGATCCCACTTGGATTATGCAAGAAGGTGAACACCCCAGAAAATTCTAGGATAATATTGAAAACCACCGCATGCTCATGCTTAAGAATAATCAAATCCCTAGAGGACTAATCCCCTTAGAGAGATTATTTTACCAGAATGAAATACCTTTAAAATATACCTTGCAACCTCAACTGGAAGAGGTTGAGGACTGTAATATAGGAACTGAAGAAGATCCTAAACTGGTCAATATATACAAATACCTTTTATCCCAAATGAATAATAATTACGCCGAGTTTCTTAAGAAATACAAAGATGTTTTTGCATGGTCCTATGATGATTTGAAAACTTATGATACCTCTATTATTGAACATAAGATTCCTTTGAAACATGGTATCAAACATTTCAGGAAGAAACTCAGACAGATAAATCCTATCCTCCTGCCAGTGATAGAAAGAGAATTTAGGAAGCTTCTTGATGAAAAAATTATCGTTCCACTTAGGTATTCTGAATGGGCAGCGAATTTGGTACCCGTCAGAAAGAAAAATGGTGAAATAAGACTTTCTGTAGATTTCAGAAACTTAAATCGACCATTCCTCAAAGACAACTACCCTTTGCCAAAAATGGATCATGTTCTAGAAAAAGTAGTTGGAGATAACATAATGTCCATGATTGCTGTTTTTTTCTGGATACGATCAAACTGTTGTTCATGAAGACCAAAAAGAAAAACTGCATTTACCACTCCGTGGGGAACTTTCATGTACGATACAATACCATTTGGTTTGATGAATGCAGGGGATACTTTACAAAGAGTGATTGACATTGTGTTCTTTGAAGAAATATTTAAGTTTGTCATTATTTATCTTGATGATTTGATGGTTTTTTCTAACTCTGATACAGAACATCTGCTGCACCTCAAGCAAACCTTCGAAAAATGCAGAAAATTTGGTTTGCCTCTTAACCCCAAGAAATCACATTTTGCTATGAAAGAAGGTAAGCTCTTGGGTCATATAGTGTCAAAAGAAGGAATTAAGGTCTTCCCTAAGTGGGTTGAGGCTATAGACACTATCAATATTCCTAGGAACAAAAAAGAAATTCAATCCTTTTTACGAAAGATAATCTTTTTGAGAAGATTCATTCCCAATTTTGCTGAAATAATTGAGTTGATTACAGATATGTTGAAGAAGGATAGCGAAGTGAAATGGACCGCAGAAGCTAAAGAATCATTCAAGCGAGTCAATAAATCTATAGGAGAAGCACCAATGTTAGCCAGTCCAGACTATACTAAGGAATTATTGATCTTTTCATTCGCTTCTGAACATACTATCGCAATGGTGCTCCTACAAAATAATGATGAAGGCTTCGAGAAACCGATAGATTTTTTTAGTAAGAGTCTCAGAGATGCAGAATTAAAGTATGATATACTTGAAACACAAGCATACACAATGGTGAAAGTCCTCAAATCTTTCAGGACATATGTGTTGCATTCCAAAATAATTTCTTACATGCCAATAAGTGTTGTCAAAGACATATTGGTTCAACCAAACAGTGATGGAAAGAGAGGTTGATGGTTAGCCAAAATTCAGGAGTTCGATCTAGAAGTAAAACCGAACAAACTAGTGAAAGGACAAGGCCCGGCGAAACTATTAGCCAAATCGAATTTCAAAGCACTCAAGATAAACCACCTGGAATAACATAGATATCTTCCGGATATAGAGGATCTTAATGATCAAACACCTACAATTTAGATTCAAGATAATTTTTCTTCCTCTGCTTGGTATTGCGATATTGTTTCATACCTCCTTACCCTTCAATGCCCAAATGACATGACTCCATCTAAAGAGATAACTTTGAAGCTACACGTAGTCAAATATTGTATTATTGATGGCGAGTTGTATTGGAAATATCCTCTAGGTTTCTTTTTTTGTTGATTAACATAACCTGAAATAGAGAGTGTCATAAATGAATTTCATGAAGGAGTTTGTGGAGGAAACCACGCCTGGAGGGCAACGACCTACAAGATTTTAAGAGATGGATATTATTGGCCAAATTTATTTACTTACGTAAATGCCAAGGTGAGAGCCTGCAACTCTTTCCAACTCTTCTCTGGTAAGAAAAAACTTCCTGCACTACCTTTAATCCCAGTCAAAGAAGAAGCTTCCCTTCAACAGTGGGGTCTAGATTTCATCGGAGAAATCCATCTATAGTCAAGAATACAACATAAATGGATTTTAACTGCCACTGATTACTTAACAAAATGTGTCGAAGCCATTCTGACTCAAAATGCTACAGATTTAGTGGTAATAAAATTCTAGGAAGAAAACATCCTATCGATATTTGGTTGTCCGCGAAAAATAGTCACTGACAACGCCCAAGCTTTCAAATCTATGGAAATGGTTAGTTTCTACCAAAAAGACAACATTATGTTAGGAGATTCTACAACCTATTATCCTCAGGGCAATGGGTTGGCCGAATCATCCAACAAGATCCTGATGACTATAATCAGAAAAGTGTTGACAAAAAATAAGAAGGCTTGGCACGTTCACCTGAAATACGCCTTATGGGGGAATCCGATCGGTACCAAGAAATCAATAGGTATGTCCCCTTTTCAAATGGTTTATGGTACTGATGTTGTCCTTTCTATCGATATTGCTCTTCCTGTGATGAAGCTCTGGTAGGATGCAAATGAAGAGCCAAATGACATTACAAGAAGGATAAACCAAATAATCAAATTCCATCAAAATAGGGCTGAAGTGGATGACAGACTTCAAAGGTACCAAGATAATATGAAGGCCCTTTTCGATAAAAAGGCTAAAGATAGGGATTTTATTCCAGGCGATCTAGTTTTAAAGTGGGATGCTAGGAAGGAGGATGCGGGAAAACATGGCACGTTCGACCATCTCTGGTTTGGACCTTTCGGGATTGCATCCACTGAAAGGAGAAATTATTTCTTACTGGAAAACCTCGACGGAAATATTCTTGACGCTCCTATCAACGGGCATTACCTAAAACATTTTATGCAATAGTCATTTTTCAGATTCCCATTGTATATACCAGTTTTTGTTTTCCATGTTTCGGTTTGCAATTTTAATTTTAATTTTGTATATTATCTAAATTTTACTTTTACAGTAAATAAACTAGGTTTACTTGATATCATGAAAGAAAAATATAAAAGCATCTGTACCACACATCATTTCTATCCTGCCGAATTTTTCGACATTTCCCATTTTCGTTTTCCTGCAGAATACATACTTTCTGTTGAGAGATAAGGATGTATCAGAATCCAACACTCAATTTTCAAAACCTTTTCTTTCTCTCAAAACAGGTGATAAATTAATGATTTACTTGATTGAAAATACAAAGGCAATCTAAGGTATGAACTCTTATTTCATCGGTTCAAGCTAAAACATTTTAAGGAATCGTATCATATCTAAGGGAGGTTTCACTCATATAGATATTTTCACCTGATCAAAGATAAGAGAAGTATGAAATTACATCTTAATTCTAAATCCTTCTCTGAATGAAATAAAAAATAAAAAGAAAATAAGAATAAAAAATCTTGAAGGAAGTTTGAGAATAAATAAACAAAATTGTGTGGGAATGACTTTTGTTTGCATCAGACCCTCTGAATATTTGTTCTGTTTTATTCTGCCTATCCCCAAGATTTTATTCTCTTATGGTTTTCACTACCTTTCCTTGGTATTCATAGAAAGAAAGGATTTCACCTTGACTCTGAAAAACTTAAAAACATATCTTCAAAATAAGATTAGGCGAAGATCTCTATGTCCCTTTCATTTTAACAGAAAGAAAGTATGTTTAGGATAATATTGATAACTTTATCTCTTCTATTTGGTTTTAAATTGACTAATTTGCTCAAGGTTTATCCCTAGAATTCAAAACCCCTATAAAATCTTCCCCATATGTGAAGGTGTATAGAAGATTAAAAGAAAATTAGTTTCAGAGTATACTTAAAAATTATGACAGACCTTTCTTTTAAAAAATTTAAGCAGATATCATCCCTTGTATGATACATACATATTGATTCCCCCCCACTTAAAAATATTAAATATAAGACAGATGGTGAAAGGAAATTCATAATCTGATTGCCCCCATCTAGTCCAAGACAAATGGTGAAAGGAAATTCGAAATTCGATTGCCCCCATTTTGTCCAAAAAGAGATGATGAAAGGAAATTCATAAAATGATTTCCCTCATCTCAGCAAAATGAAAAAGTACTAATTGAAGTGGTGAAATTAAATTCAATGGAAGAAGTAGATAACTTCACCGGGGTACTGAACAGGCTCACTGGCAGTGAAGCAATGTCTATAATATTTGTATGGTTTTCATACATATCTACATAACATACTCTGACATCTAATTCTTTTTCCAGTAATATTTACATTATGAACCAACAAGGGATCCCCTAAATCATATGTTACATATACTTAACCTTGATGCGAATGAAATCGATCAAAATCTAATATTTCGGCTAAAGTTATTTTGATTATCTTAAGCAAATCCAAACTCAGTTTTAAGAAAGGGAAATTTTAAATAGCCTAACTTGAGATCAAGGATTAGGTGTTTTTTGAAGGTTTTCTGAGGTTCGGTTGAAGTTCAATTTTTCTCAGTGATAAATCCCTAAAGGTGTTTCCCATAAATGCAATAATGACTCCATTTACCCAATAAAGGTACTTGGTCTACTGTTCTTCCACATCTCACAGGGAGACGCGATCCCCAGATGGAGCCTATGTTGGAACACATATAATACTTAACTTTCAAGCTTTACATTCTCCACTTCAAGAAAAATATAATCTTTCCCAAAACAGTAACTTCGAAATAACTTTTGAAATTTAAATCAAATTCATTTCTGGTTAATTAGTAATAAGGCGTGCGTGATATCCGTTGTTGATGAAGTTTTTCCATTTGATCAAATGATCCTAATATCTCCAGAGTTTTGGAGTTGCCTAATTGTTAAAGTGGTAAATCACTAAAGGTCACTCTGGAGCTTCGTGCTTTGGGTGTTTTGATAAGTCGTAACGATAAAAACCCCAAAAATTGAAAGTGTGTGTTCATCACTTTTCCAAAACCTTTAAAAGACATGAGTCGTAGTAGACGTGTATCTTTTGAATTATTCCCTAAGTTGACATGTGGCACCCATTTTTGACATTTTCATTTGGAGATTCATACATTTCCAAGTAACATGTGGCACTTCCCTTTTCTTGACACGTCATCTAGAATGATGTCATCCGTGACATGTCACTATGGGAGATGACCCTTCGGAAGTATAACAAAGAACTAATTTACAAATAAACGAAGCACCAAAATGCCGAAGTATTAAACTTTAATTAATTAAGTTAACCATGGTCAAGAGATAATTTATGACTTCACACTTCGGGGTTCAGACGTTTACCCTTCATTGTATCTGAAAATATTCGAATTTCTGAAACACTTAAAGTTAAATATGATTAATTAAGGCTTAAAATCTATTACTAAATAATTAATCACTTCTCAGTTTCATCTTTCGGGGATTTCCCCTCAATTTACATTTAAAATTCCCGAAGTCTGAAATCCCAAAACACTTGAAGTTAACACACCTTTTTAAACATGATTAATTAGGGTTTTAAAAGCGATTATCTAGGGATTAACCTTTGTAGATTCGGGATTCAGAAAATTTTCACTCTATCTCATGTAAAAATCCCAAACACGAACCCCTGAATATTAATGGCATTTAAGAATAATTAATGGTAATGATTTTTAACGTAGATTGCAAATCGCTAGGTAGACTTTTCCATTAAATTTAATAAATTTGTTGTCAGTAAAGCTATACTAGAATCAATGCATCTGATGTGAATAAAAACACTTCGATTTTGAACTCATTTGCACCCTCCACAAAGTAGCGAGTTTTATCTGATTGAGAATCTCACGCAATTCCTCTGTAGCATAAATCACATTCTGCTATCTCAATATCATGGCACCATGGAAAATGATGAAGAAGTCTGATGCGGCTGGAGAGGTTTCAAATCCAAATGTGGATGTTTTGTCAGGCACTATGCCATGAGCCATAGACTATGTTTAATCTTGGACATAGGTATTCGAGGTTCTGAAACATGAGATCATAAAATGTCCAGAAGATTTTGGTGATGAAGAAGATGATACTCATGAAGTTAAATTAAGATATATAGCTCAATTAGAGCTACACAAGATAGTTGCACGACTGAGACTCATGCTGTATAACCATATGATAAGCTGGGCCTTGGAAAAAATTGACGTCCAAACCAAGAGCATCATCAATCACCAAAAGGTTGTCGTTGGTTCTTTCCAACCGAAACACCTCCAAGTAATGTATAAGCTATCTACCAATCCTAAAAATAATTATAATGCTGCATTTATGTTGGAGTTTGAGAAAAAGGAATGCATACAATACAACAAGAGTTACCCCGATATAATTAGGACCTGGTGGGGGCACCCAGAGAAGTTCAAGGCCGACGCTCATGGTATGTATGCCACAACATTGTTGGAAGTTCACATGATTTATGTAGCCATGATTCTCTTTATATTATTCAGGAAGAATATTCCTACTCATTTCCCGGTGGAGTGGGTATCTATCCTGCACGAGGTGGTCGAGGGATACACTTTTAATTGGGCCAAAATGTTGTCAGACAACTTGGCCAAAGAAATTACTGAATACAAAATGGTGAAATCAAAGGGGCATCCCACCCCTTTATATATGTCTACGTATGTCATGGATGCCATCTGTTTCATGACTCCTTTCCCATTGATGAATTGGAGATGGACCCCGACCAGTGTAGAGCCTATTCACTTTTACCATTCCAAGTTGTGGGAGAAAAAATCCAAGGATTTCTTCTATGAAATATGTCACAATGTAGTGGTCCCTATTTATATATCCCTATATGGTCACCCACCCCCTCGAATTTCAGACAGAATTATGGGGAATCTTGACAAACTAGCAGATTGGTTTATTGAAGAAAACTTCTCTTATAACATGGTTTTTAGATGTTCAGCTCCTCCCCATGCTCTCCCACAATTTTTACCAAACCGGATGGTATGCAGAGAAGTAGCTTACCAAAAAGTTATGGGAGGCATCAACAAGGAGCTGAAGGAAGCCCAGAAAAAGGTATGGTCGACCTTCCCTATTTAGGTTGGTATGTTTTCACTATTGGATTTTGGTCACTGCAAAGTGGAGGTTTCGGCTTTGGAATATGTCAAATTGGTTGATATTGAATTCAAAAGGCACGACCCACAAAAAATCATGGAGAACCACATGGCCCAATTCGACATGAAAAGATATGTGCATGAAAACTCCCCATATGATGAAATATTCAGGGGAGTTAGGTCTTATGTGGAGGTACTGAACAGATTCCAAACCTTTTCCCCAGATCAACAAGTTAGTTTCCTCGATTTCCAAAGCCACGGGAGAAACAGTTTGTCAAAAATACTACAAGGAGAATTGATAGTCACTCCTCCTACACATGAATCCATACCTCCAAGTTTTGAACCAGGGTACTCTGGTAAACAGAACATTGGGGAAACCCCAAAGAGATCTGAGGTTTTGAATCAAGAATTAGAAGCCCCATTATCAGAACATCTAAGCCCCCAGGCCCTAACTCATCTCAAATCTTACCTAAAGCAAGGAAAAGATGCAGCTCCTTCGACACCAGCCACACTTGCCGCCAATATAGTAGAGAAACAACCGTCTACGAAGATCGATACTCCTATTACTTCATTGACACCTCTATAGTCTAGTTTCAAAAATCCTAGTTCCGAAGTCATTTTTGTAGGTGATCTCACCCTAATATTGCCCAAAGAGATGCCTCCTTCGGATTTATTATTTAACAAGAAACAGAGGGCCATCATCAAAAGAGAATAAAAAAAAAAATACGGGGTAGTGACCAAAAGGCAGAGGATGTTGTATGATGAAAATAATCACGATGATTTAGAATTCACAAAGAAGTTGCAGGTTCATTGGGTGCCTTTTCCACTGTAAATCAATGGTCTATGGAGAATTTGGCAGAGAAACTAAGACATAAAATCTTATTGGTCGGGTAGTTGCAAGATCAAATAATGACCATGGAACAAACTGTAAATAATAATATGAGCCAATACTTTGAACAAATTAGAGCTTATGATCGACTGCAAATCCAATAGCTATAGGCCAACTTTGAAGAACTCCATCAGAGTGCACAAACTGACTGCAGATTGGTCACTCAACGTGATGAAATAATAGAACAATTACGAGCTATATTGAAGCTGACCGAAGGTATCTCGATATACATTCCGGCCTTCCAAATTCAAGCATTGGAAATAAACAAAAAACTGGAAATGGCCCAGCAGGATCTTTTTATGAAGATTGATGCCATCCAAAAGTGCTATCAGGAAGTAGACCTTGCTCTGAAGGATGTCTATATCAAGGAAAGAGAATCTTTCTTAGCGTGAGATAATTTTCAAGAAGCCATCATATTGGCACATAAAGATAATATCCTTGATTGTCCTCGTCTTTCCCCTTCTAAAATAATCATAGGTGATATGGCCTTGAAGGTGTGGAAAACGAATTTGGTAGAGAACAAGAGATTAGCCAGGGAAGTAAAGGATGTTGTTCAAGAAGTGCTATCATTATTAGAAAACAGATTGATTGATTTTGAGGGAAGCAGTATCACGGAGGCCCTCGGGAAAATCGATATTGAAATGAATCAACAAAACTCCAGAAAGAGCAAAGAGGAAACTTTGGCAACCATCCAGGAAATGAGCTAGATCGACCTTCTTAAAATAAATAAATGTCTAGTGAACCCAAGTTCACAGTTCCAGGCCTTATCTCAAGAAGTGAAAAGAATCCAAGAAAGGGTACCTCAAGTGGAAAGGAAATTATACACTGTAATGATCCCAAGCCATTATGCAAGGATCATCACTGTTTTGGTGTCTTTTTAAAACTTTTCCTGGTTGTGGTATTTCGTCAAACACTTTGTTGATCTACCTTTTAGATGTGTTTATATGTGTGTATGCAGTAGATAATAGAAAGAGATAACCATGGAACATACCTCAACCATATGCAATAAGATAGACAAGCCAAAACATCTCAATTCTTCTTTATTCATAAAATAGAGAAACCTGCTACAATGAAGATGTCGATCTGGAATGCTCAACAGATGGCCAAGAAGAGAGATAATAGATAAGAGCTTCTAAAAAATGCTCCCGCTAATACAAAAGATGCCTTCAAAGGCTGAATAAGAAATGAAGATCAATACAAGCAGATCTGAATGC
>JASDQU010296053.1:2406-14142 GCA_032191745.1 Picea mariana | reverse complement strand
TGTGGTAAACATATCATATGTTTTTTCACTATAATTTTGTAGATATGAATTGTGGAAATTAGGGTTCCTGAATGTTCTTGAAATCAATTTCAAAAAGGTCAACTTGACACTTTTTCTATAACTTGTTTTATGTGATGTTTCAAACAATGATAGTTTTTAGAGACAAATGTGAGATATAGGTGCACATGTGGTAAAAATATCTGATGTTGGTTCGCTACACTTTTGGATATAATCCATGTGGAAGTTAGGGTTCTTGAATGCTCCTTAATTCTGTTTAAAACATGTCATCGTGGCACTTTTTCTATAACTTATTTTCTAGGATGTTTCAAACCCTAACATATTGCGAAGACAATGGATATATCTTGGTGTACATGTGGTAAAAATATCAAATTTTGGTTCACTATACCTTCATAGATATGCTCTATGGAAGTTAGGGTTTTCGAATGCTCCTGAAATCAGTTTCCTTGGCACTTTTTCTATAACTTATTTTTCGGGATGTTTCAGAACTTGATATTTTCAGAGATAGATGAGACATACAAAATTACCTTAGGTACAAGTTTCATAATCATATTTTCAAAATTGGATATGTGGCATGTTATACAAGTTCTTTCTTGGGAAGAGGCCCAAAATAGCAAGCTTTATGAAAGTTTCCATTTGGAAATTGAAATTTGTGTCATAGTTGGTAAAGGAAAAAATAGTGACCAAACCTAGTGAAGGAAGAATCAATGAGTAGACTTGGTAAATGAAGAAGCAACGATCAGACCTGGTGAAGGAAAAAATAGCAAGCAAACTCGATGAAGGTTGGTGCAACTTAGAGATTGATGTATCTTGCTAAGTTGGTGCTTAGCAATGGGGATTGATGTCTCTGGTAGATTGTTTTCTATGAAGATATATAATATATTAGTTTATCTTTCTAATTTTTTTCTTAGTGGTAGGGATTGGTGTCTCTAGTATATTAGTGTCCACAAATATCTACAAGAGATTGATGTCTCTTGCTAAGTTGGTGTTTAGCAGTGGGGATTGGTGTCTCCGTGATCTAGATTTAGGAGCATAACGAATTGATTAACAGACTGAATATAATACATAGAGAGATATGCAGAATAACACAAATATCTAGTGAACAATATATTTTATAAAATAATGAAATAGGTTGAAACTAAAAAACTCTAGAACTAAAACTTGCTCGAATGGTGGTAGTTATCTTTGAGAAGAGATGTCGCTGCTATGCGCATCTATCTGAGAAGAATGGATTACAATGAGGCTCCATAGCCCTTTTTGATATTACTCATGAATTCTAAAACCCTATACATCCAAAAACCTAACCCTAGAAGGTGAAACACCAAATGTCATGTGGGCCCTATAGGTAAGTTGGTGTAATTTGGTACCTCAACTTCCTAAGGCCGTAACTTTTGCATATGAACTCCGTTTTAGGTTTGTAATAGCTCATTGGAAAGGTCTTTTAGAGAAATACACATTCCTCCATCATAGTCTAAATTATTCTATAGTTTGACTATGGTGAGCCAAAAAAACAATGTTTAGAGCCCCAAAACAGCCTCAAAAGTACAACAACATGTGCTGACATGAAAACATACAAAATAATCTAGTTGGATTAGGTGAGAGGCCACTTGTATCCACCTAGAGTATGTTTGGGGATTCTGACATCCACAGAAGTGTAGAACCCACAATTACAAAGAAATACATAAGAATGTGCTGAACAAAAATAGAAAGGAGGAGCTAGTTGGAATAGGTGGGTGGCCACCAATATCCACCTAGATCAATCCTCCCTCCTAGGAAGAAATTGTTTTCATTGCATTGAGTTCGCCCATTAGGTGAGGAAACTTCTGTTGGATTTGGCCTCGGGTGAGACACTTTCCTTGGTTTAGGAGTTGCATGGCTTTGAAACTAGATAAAGCTGGATCTGTTGCTGGCAAGCGCTATTGACATGTGTTTCCATGATCTGATCAGTGGATGATTGTTCGATACAGTCAGGGTTGAGATTTGTTGGTGTCAATTGTTCTGCAATATCATAAGTGTCCAATAATGGTGGAAAATATGGTCAAAGGAGGTCCACATTGAATATTGGATGCATACCAAGGAAGGGTGGAGAGTTGAGATCAAAATGATTTCTACCCACAACCTTAGTGATAGTGTAAGGCCCATAACGAAGTGGGAAAATATTATGATGGGGACCGATGAGATGATCCTTCTACATATGTAACTAGACTTTGTCACCAACCTAAAACTGGTGTGGTACCCTATGTTGATCATGGCACTTCTTGTACTTAGCATTGGATTTCTGCAAAATCTCCTGGACCTATTGGTGGATGTGGTGAATCTTCTCAATGAATCTACTAGATTTGTTGATCACAAACTAATTAGGAGAAGATTCTGTCTTTGTGGTGGAAAGAGGGAGTGAAAAATCAATGGGTCCCAAGGGTTGGAATCCCATACCCACCTGAAATGGGATATGTCTAGTGGAACTATGAAGATCCTTGTTGTAACTATGTTGAACATAGGGGAGTCTCTCGTCCCATGTATGTCGATGCTTAGAATTGTACATGTGAAGGATGTGCATGATAATCAGATTGACGAACTTTGTTTGGCCATCGGTTTGGGGGTGGAAAGCATCGGATTTTGTGATCCTGGTGTCCAACAGAGGCCAGAGACTTGGCAAAAAAGTGTTGAGGAACCTATTGTCTCGGTCGTAGATGATGGTCTGTGGTATCTCAAAGTGGACCCACACTCATTTGAAGAATATCTTGGTATATATTCTGCTGTGACATTCTTCTTAAAGGCTGTGAGGATGGAAATATTCAAACAATGATTAACTACCACAAACACACAGTCATTTCCTTTCTTGGTGGATGACAAGACAAACATGTAATCCATTGAGATGGATTCCCAAGGCTTCTCGGGAATAGAAAGAGGTGTATATTAGCCTTTCTTCATGATGGTTGGCTTGGAAATGAAACATGAAGTGTAAGATTTGATATACCTATTGATGTCCTGTCGAAGTTTTTGCCAATAAAAATATTTTTGAAGAACGACCACATTTTTCTCTACTAAAAAATGTCCTTCCACCCGACAGTAGTGGGATTCCCAAATCATCTTTGCATGCTCTCTTGTAGGAACATAGATATGGCCCAGGTGGAATAAGAGTTTGTCCTGAATGTGAAAATCAGTGATAGTTGCACCTGTACCCAAGAGCTGATATGTGGTCGTGAAGTCTGGATATTGTTGATAAAGCTGGGGCCACTCAAAAGCTTCATTTTCATTGGAATGGAGAACAGTGTTGAGTGCAGCCACAGAGGGAAACTGAGGCAGTTAGCGACAGGATTGGAGATACATGTATTATACTTTATATTGATATGAAACTACTTCAGGTAGGTGGAGCACTTCTGATGGTGGTCATTCTGCAATTTTCTATGTGTCTATATGAACTGCAGAGGCTTGTGATCAATGTGTACGATCATCTTTTTCCCTGGAATGTAATGTTTCCATTGACGACATTCTTGTACAATGGAATACATTTCTTTATCATATGTGGGGTATTTACGAATAATATCGGAGAGTGTCTCACTATGGTATGCCACCCGATGCCTGTGTTGAGTGAGAAATATGCCCACGACATAGTCAGATGCACCAGTCTCAATCTCGAATGGTTACTACAGATCAGGCAAGGAGGGTACCGTAGATGAGAAAAAGAGATGCTTTAGATCATTGAATTATCATTGTTTCTTCTTCCCGCACATGAAATTTTCCCTACCACCACCCTTGGTCACCTGGCTAAGGGCCCATGCAATATGGGAGAATCCCAACACAAACTGTCAATAGAAGTTGGCTAGCCCCAGAAAGCTCTAAAGCTTGGTCAGTGTGGTCAAGATTGGAAATTCATAGATGACTTGGATATTATCTGGATCTACATGTACCCCATTCTCATCAACAATGTAGCCCAATTATTGGACCTTGTTCATGCCAAAAGACAATTTTTCCAAGTTGGCATACAACTTATGTTTCCACAGAGTGCTCAAAACCTGTTGAATATGCTACATGTGCTCTTCCCACATTCTACTGAAGATGAGGATGTCATCCAAATATACCACCACAAAGTATTTGGTGAAGGCTATCAATAGGTCATCCAACAACCTCATGAAATTGGTTGGTGCATTTCTTAAGCTAAGGGAATGACTAGTCATTCATAGAGACCTTTGTTAGACTTGAAGGTTGTCTTCCATACATCAGTTGGTTCGATGGGAACCTGGTGGTAGCCAAAATTTAGGTCAATCTTGCTGAAGAAATTTTCCCCCTTGAGTTGGTCAAGAAGGTCATCAATCCTGGGAATGGGGTAGTGGTTCCTAATTGTGATTTTGTTTAAGGCTATGTAATCAATCCAAAGTCACCAAGTCCCATCCTTCTTCTGCACCAGTACAATTGGGCTTCCACAAGGTGAGGATTTGGGTCTAATGTGCCCCTTTTGAAGAATCTCTCGGATTTGATTCTTGATTTTGTCATTTTTCCATTAGCGAGCGTCGATAGACTGGTCCATTAAGTATAGGTGCGCCAGGGGTCAGATCAATTGGATGCTTGACTTGGCAATGTGTTCGTACCCTTGTAGGTGAGGAAAATATTTCTTTCTATTCTTCCATGATCCCATCCACTTTCTTTTACTATGAAGAGAGGCGTTGTGTAGAGGCCATAGATGTGGCAGAGACCTTCTTCTTACTGTGATCACGGATCACAAAGAATACGAACTTCCTGTTCTATAAAATGACCTTATTGCATTGGTTAGTAGAGATTAATGAAATAGTAGTAGGTGGCGCTACCTATGGGATCTTGTACAATTGTCTACCCAAAGTAATAATAACACTACAGGGTCTAGACTCATACACAACATGATGCTTCCACAAATATGGTTGTCCTAAATGAACATTGCAAACTTCAAGGGGAAAAATATCACACAGTGCCTCATCTTTGAAAGGCTTGATGTCATAGGGAAGATGAAATTGTTGGATGACACAGAGATCTCTTCCTTGGCAAAACCAGTTGATGATGTAGGGTTGCAGGTGTTATGTCATTGGAAGGTCTAGCCACTTGATGACCTTTTCTGAAATCAAGTTCTTCTAACTATCGTTTTCGACAATGAAATGAATCGGAGCCCCCTTGACCCACATCTTCGAGTGAAAGAGGTGTTCCCCTTCCTCTGGTTCTTTTGGTTCACTTGGAAAAAATTTGGTGGTAGCGATAGTGGCACTGTGTTCAACATTGATAATCCACTTCCCTCATTTAGGGTTTGAATTGGAATCAGAATCGACATCTAACTCAGAATCTTTCAGCTTGGCCATGAGGGAGTACTTGGAGAGGCATTCTTCGGTGTTGTGCCAAGGAATTTTATGGTACTCACAACATTTTCCCTTGTCCTTATTCTTCTTCTCATTTCCCTTCTTCCGTTGCAGCTTGGAATGGTTGTCTTGAGGGAAACCATCTCGACTTGGTCCTTTTTTGTGTGGGTTGGGGTTGCCTTTTCCCTGCTTCAGCTGGGAGGCATTTGCAAATCCAAACTCTTGTCATTCTGATTAAATTTATGCTCGATCTTGACAACATATCTATAATTTGTACCCAAAGAGGCGATGTCTAGGAAATCCATTTATGTCTTAATGTATCTATGAAAACAACTGCATTATTTGAGCACCACATGATGCTCAGAGTCTTTGATACCCAATTTGGTGCATAGGGTATGGAAAATATTGGTGAAATCTGGTACTATCTGGTCCCTTTCTTGACGTAGGGTGCTCCATCTGTTGTATTGGTCTCATAGCTTCCAACATGGTACTACTATTCTTTAATGGCATCCCAGAAGGAATCCCATGTAGGGGCCACCACAAATATTGTATATTCCTCTATGGAACTTTTCTCAGAGTGAGTATCCCATGAGTCTTTAATATGGGGAATGACCTTGAGGAGTGAAAAAGTGATTTTTTTCCTATCGGAAAAATTGTGGACCAAAAAATATCCTTTGAGTAGATTCAACCATTTATCTACAACATACTCATCTATCAATCCTTCAAATATTGGAATATCAAAATTTACCTATACCTTGAAGGGGGTTGCATGGCCACTTGATGAAGATGTTTCTCCTGTGGACAATCGTCAAAGGATATGCATGAATTTTTCCACCATTTCATTCCTTTGTCATGTGAGGTATGTCTCAAGAAACATTTTAATAGGATCTCTTGCTCCATCATCTTTCTTTTCATCTCCCATGGGTTGTTTTCAGGCTCAGTGCAGTCGATCTGGTTATGGCTCAACTGGTTCAAGTCCCAACTTCTTGTACCCATATTTTGTCGAGGACATGCATGAAGAAAAATAAATGAAGAGAAGATTGCTCTGATATCGCTGATCCAAATTTAGGAGCAGAACAAACTCATTAATAGACTGAATACAATACACAGAGAGATATGGAGAATAACACAAACATCTAGTCAACAATATCTTTTATTAAATAATGAAATAGGCTGAAACTGTAAAACTGCAGAACTGAAACTTGTTCGAATGGTGGTAATTATCTCTGAGAAGAGATGTGGCTACTACATGCATCCTTCTTAGTAGAATGGATTAAAATAAGGCTCCATTTGAATTTTTTATATTACTCATGAATCCCAAAACCCTAGACATCCAAAAACCTAACCCTAGAAGGTGAAACGCCAAAAGTCATGTGGGACCTATAGGTAAGTTGGTGTAATTTGGTACCTCCACTTCCTAGGGCCGTAAATTTTGCATATGACCTTCATTTTAGGCGCGTAATAGCCCGTTGGACAGATCTTTCAACGAACTATGCATTTTGTCGTCAAACTCTGATTCAGTCTATAGTTTGATTGTGAAAAGCCAAAAAAACAATGTTTAGGACCCCAAAATGGCACCAAAAGTACAACAAGATGTGTTGACATGAAAAAATACAAAATAATCCAGTTGGATTAGGAAAGAGGCCACCCATATCCACCTGGAGGATGTGTTAGGCTTCTGACAGCCCAAGAAGTGTAGAAACCACAATTACAAATAAGTAAATAAGAATGTGTTGAACAAAAACGAACACGAGGAGCCAATTGGAATAGGTGGGTGGCCACCAATATCCACCTAGATCACTCCATTATATTGGTGTCTACGAATATATGTAAGACTAGGTTGATTCCTACTAGGATCTATATCAGTGGAGATTAGTGTCTCTAGTAGGTTGGTTCCTACAAATATTTGTTAAAATAGATTGGTTCCTACAAAGAATTATAAAGAAAAGTTATGTGTTTGTCTCCCTAAAGGGTTTACAGGTAAATCTTGGGTTCCGTGTTATGTATTTAATATGTGAATTTTCTTATGGTTGATGAATGTTTGAAAAATTAAAAAAAAAACTCTTATACCGATTCACACCCTCCCTCTCAGTATAAGTGTGTGCTCAACAGAAACCAACTAGTTGTGTACAAGGGACATTCCTCCCACCCATGGGCTTGTTGTTCATTTTCTCTCAACGAAAATCCACCTTCGAGCTGAGGCTATGATTCCACAAGGAGGTTTGGCCCTCTTAGTTTTCCACTCTCCATACACACCATCCCAAAACCCGATTTCTTCACTCCAACAATAATTCCAATCCACCAGCTCTCTTTCCCCTCAACTTGCACAACCCAAGGAATGGGATCCCCCTTATCTACCACATAGTCCCTCGATCCTTCCCACATCCCTCCAGAGCTCCAATTCACTCAGTTTTCTAGGAAGCCCATAGTTTGGGACTCCATGAGCTCTCAGATACTTCATGAGTGCTCACAATATCCTTCCCAAGGAGCTTGATTCTCGTCACAAAACACAACCGTTTCATGGATGTTCTAACACACATCATGGCTAGTGCTATTTCCAAGCACTCATCTCTCCTCTTTCTCTCCAAAACCAACATGTGAAAAATGTCCCAAAAATGAACTTGAATTTCCTTTTGTTCCCATGCAATCTTGACTCTCACATTTCCCAAAAATAGTTGTACTCATCCCATGTTGTCATGAATTCAGTGAGTTGACTTTTCCCACCAACCACTCTTACATCACTTTAATATCTCCTTTTAAATTTCAAAAGAATTAAACTTTAATATGAAAATGGATTGGATTGATATAAATGGGTAACCCCTTCGACCCCTCTTTGTCCCACTCTCTTATGGAATCATAGCCCCCCATCATTATCGCCTTGCTCATACGACAACAATCGATTTGTCTTTATTAATTATTTTAATGTAAATTTTACATTTCTCATCCCTTGTCCATATCATTTAATGTGGGATATCCTACCAAACATATTGGCTCACCAACCTAATTCATATTTATAGAATTACATTATAAATTGTGGGGATTAAAACTGGGGATATTACATCCCCTCCTCCTTATTTTGTTGCACTATCCTCAATGCACAACACAATACATGTGTATATACATATTACAATGCTAGACTCTCTACTATTTATTTATCATATATTTTCTTCATCCTAATATCACATGGGCATTCCATCCCAAAAACTATTCACATAAGCACTCTTTCCCAACAAATATTCACATAGGCACTCTAGCCCAAAACCATATATAATGATTTCCACAACTCATAATTCTTGTAGCAATTCCAACTAGCAATCTATCAGTCTCCTTGTTCTACACAACCTAAAGAAGCGTACCCCATTCTATTCTCTACAGTCCCTCGGGTTGTACCACTTCCCTCTAGGGCTCCAACATAAACTATCTAGGAAGTCTCAGAGATGTGGCTCTTGGAACTCCAGCTGCAACAACTTTCATAATTTGTTGATTTCTGTAGTGATTCCAACCAACGGGATCTCATTTCCCTCAACCCAAGGAAGTGTACCCCCTTCTCTTCACCACAGTCCCTCAGGCTATACCACTTCCCTCCAAGTCTCTAGCAAAAGGTTGGATAGGAAATCTCAGAGCTATGGCTCCAATATCTCCAGTTGTGATAATGGGATCTCCAAACTTTCAAATAGTTGCAAATATGCCTCTTGCATTGCATATTCAACTCCACTTTACTTCTTCCAACATACAACAAGTCCAATTGACTTTACTCATTCCATGCCCTTTTCCTTGAGCTCCATTTCCTTATGGTACTCGTATTCCAAGTACTCAAATTATGTATTCTTTCTTCAGTTGTTCCTATGTTGGCACAAGGGTAGACCCAGGGTTCAATTCTTATCAATGCACCAACAAAACCCTACCTATTGGCCCTTTTGACAACACCTGCAAAGCAGGCAAAGTCTCACCTAAGGTAGAAGCAGGGGGGTTATAGGACACAGGTGTATGTAACCAGAATGGGACATGATTATGTGATAAGAGCACTTCATAGAATATTTTGTTAATGCTTAGGAAGTGAGCATGCATGAGTTTATTAACCTCATTAAAATTGCAGAGGATAACCAAATATAGATAAGCGCAGTAACAATAAGTGATTATGCATCCTGAGAACTTAGCAGTTATCACTATGAGTTAAGTCTAGCATTCATTTACCATTAACATAAGTAAAGTACTTAAGAAAAAAAATATACATTCATTACACATCATAATCAAAGCACTAATAAAATGAATAAAAGACATAACATAGCACAAAGAAAACCATGAGACACCAAATATGCATGGTTCACCCTAGGGTGGAGTTACGTCCACAAACCACTTCGCCTCTTTATTATTAGCCAAGATATTACATTCAGTCACTCCTGTGCACTAAGCCATAGAGTGACACTTCGCACAAGATAAGAGATATATGCACTAAGAATTAGATCCTCCTTCTTTACCCTCCAAAAATAGGTCAAATGCATAGATTCACAATCTCTTATTGCAATAGTTAGCACCTTCTACAAAATCATAGCCGAGCACAAATCCTCAACCACATACATTACTTTGCATTGAGATACTCCTTCTTCCCTATATTCCTCTTTATTTATACTTTACGAACCCATAAAATAAGGCTTAAACATGGGGAAAACCCATGGTTCGACATCCCATAAACCCATTACAAAACACTAGAGGACCCCTTACTAGGTCCAGATAATCCCTCAAAATAGCTGAGATCCATGATATCAGCTCCACCTGGTAAATTCTTCTTGGACCAACTTGTCTAAGTCCAGAAGTGGACCAAAACCTCCAAAAATTGACCAAAACTTCCCCAAAACATGGTCAAGGGCCAAAAGGCCTCCAACACTCACCTGTGACTCATCCCGAGTCACTCAGGTCTAGACAATGCTTCTTCAAAATCCTTGAGATTAACTCGAGCTACCTTAACTTGCTGCCTCGCCTGAGCCTCCTTCTTAGCAAGCTTCTAGACTCTTTGCTCTATAAAAGGCCCTTCCAGGCCTTGTTCTACAGGTACATGTTGGTCACTATAATTTCTTAATTAAATTAAACAATCAAGTGCTACATAAATTGTCAACCCACGGAAGTCTGTTTATTTCAAAGGTAACCACGCACTATATATGCTCAATTCCAAAAGCAAACTAGAGTTGTAGTAAAGGAAACTATATTAATCACACTTGCCTTGAATGAACTGAAGTTCTAGCTTGAATCACAGAAAAGAAACCTACTTATTGAAAAGCTTAAAGAGATGATTAATCTAAAGAATCCTGGATTTCATTAAAATAACAACTACAACAAGAAAGAACAACTATTCTGTAACCAGAGAACAGGACCCTATTCCCAAGCAGGAACTTCATCACTTTGTTTCTGATTAACACACTTTCATGAACTCATTAATGTATTGAAGGATAACTATTCTAACATAGAACAAGACCCTAATTCCTTCCCTTAAGAAGGAACCTTCAACACCAGTCTCTGATTAGCACACTCATGAAAATAATTGAAAGCTGACTACTTCTAACAGAGAATAGGACCCTAATTCCTTCCCTTAAGCAGGAACCTTCAGCACCAGTCTTTGATTAGCACACTCATGAAAATAATTGAAAGCTGACTACTTCTAATAGAGAACATGACCCTAATTTCTTCCCTTAAGCAGGAACCTTCAGTACCAGTCTCTGATTAGCATACTCATGAAAATAATTGAAAGTTGACTACTTCTAACAGAGAACATGACCCTAACTCCTTCCCTTAAGCAGGAACCTTCAGTACCAGTCTCTGATTAGCATACTCATGAAAATAATTGAAATTTGACTACTTCTAACAGAGAATAGGACCCTAATTCCTTCCCTTAAGCAGGAACATTCAGCACCAGTCTCTGATTAGCACACTTCCTCAAATTCATCACACAGGATTGCCCACTAAAATTTTTAACAATTACCCAAGCATGAACCAAATGAAAACAATGTAATCGTTCGGTAAGACAAAGTTCAGTAGTGTTTTAGCAAAGAAAAATTCATTAAAGTAGTGTTTCAACAAAACAAAAATTAATCAAAGCATCAACAGAATTCACACTAACACACTATAACACTAACGGGTGAATCTTGTGAAGAAGGTGGGCCCTCCCTTCTCACAAGATTCCCCTGAAATGGAGAGTCTAAACAAGGATGCTCAAAACAGTCTTTTATTCATCTATAAATGTATCATATTATAATCTGAAGATGAAGTACGTCCTTCTCTATAAAACTTTCTTAGTACAAAAAAAACTGGAGCTCCCTCGAATGATGATTTCCTCTTATTTAAAGAGGAAATCCCTTCGATACAATTGATCAAAAATTACAGGTGTATATCTGAGTCCTATTCT
>JASDQU010296052.1:5252-19228 GCA_032191745.1 Picea mariana | reverse complement strand
AAGTGTGACCGACCCTTTGCTCTTTCCCCAACTCATGAATTTGAGTGCTCATCAAGGATTCTTCATATGCGGACTGCATCAAATGGGGAAAAGGGGGAGTTTCTTCAATACAATGAATTTCAGGGCCGAACTCGTATATCTCCTCTCTTTCCTCATGATCAACTAGGTTGTTTTGGAGGGGGGTTTGAACCCTTTGATCTTCTCTGTCCTTTCCCCTTTGTTCCCTCGGAAAAACCTGAGGCATATTGTTAGTAGGTCTTCTGAAACCTCTATTATCAGTGTTCTGGGGATTTCTGTACATGGGTTTCCCCTCTAATTCCCACCTTTCCATCTTGGCAGAAAGTGATTTTAGTGCTCTAGCTGTCTCATCTGTCTGATGAGGCAGGGGAGAGGAACTGGATGAGGAAGCTTCAAGCCTATTCTTGGACGTACTTCTATCACCTGCGTTCCTGAGTCGGTTGACAACCAATATGTTAGATTCTACCTCCACGACCGCATCCTGCATGTGGGCCAGCGTAGCAGCTCTTCTCTCCCTTAGTAGTAGGTAGAAATCATGATAAAAAGTGCTGGAGTAAGTGATCTTTGCAGAGGCTTCGGAGGGTTTTATCTCAACAGGGATTCTATTGTACATTTTATTAAATCACTTGGAGAAGTCGGAGAGAGACTCTCCTTCCTTTCTCTTCAATGACCCAAACTCTGTCATGTAGTACATGAAATCTTTTTTATCTCCCCACTGTCTCAAAAAGGTACTATCTAAAGCTTCGATCCCATCAATAGATCCAGGAGGCAGGGCCTTGAACCATTTTCTAGCCTCTTCTTGGAGACTATGGACAAAAATTCTCATCCATACGTCTGCGTGCATGATAACATTATCATCCGCGAAAGTATAAAAGGCTGTTGGGTGTTCTTCAGCAGCTATGTCCCCCTCGCCTGTAAACTTGGGTAGCTGCTTTAGGTATCCATCTGGTGGGAGGGAATTGAGAAGATGTGGTAAGACAAGAGGAGCATACCTAGAGGCTATGATGGCCTCCATTGCGGTCATAGGGGGATTTGCTCCAGCCATATGGATATTATGTAAAGGGGAACTCGGAGGAGAAGGAACTCGGAACGTGGATACTAGGGATGAGTTCTTAATGGGAGTGGGAAACAAGAGAGGATTTAAGGAGAAAGCTAACGAGCTCAAGTCAGCAGGTTCTCCTCCTTGTGCAGGAGTGGGGAAATCTTCTGTGGTCCTGGGTCTACGCCAAGGTACAACTTCAGAGGAGAGGGGAGTGACAATAATTTCTCCCTCCAATCCTAGACCAGGAGGGGAAAACTCAACAGGAACACTCCCAAAATTCAGGAAATGGGAAACTTCTGAAGGAGGTCTATTAAGAAACTGAGGAGGAGAAAATGGAGTTCTTACAGAAGGAGATGGAAGATTACCTGTTTCGGTGGTGGAAGCTTCTTCTTCAGGGGCCTTTCCTTTTCTGAGAACCACCTCTGGATCAGTTTTAGGTGTAGCTAGGGGTAGCTGTGGATGAGATCGCATGTGTCTGCCTCTGAATGCCACAAATGATAGAGCAAGTTCTCCCCACCGGATTCGTCACAATGGAGTCACCAGGTGCACAACAACAATCTTGATAATTCTGATATCTGATGCACCTTCAAAATCAGTTAATCGTTGTCATCAATCCAAGGGAAAATATTCAACTTCGTCCCCGACAATGGCACCAGAAATGTTGGCGATGGAAGTCGCTCCTGGATTGCTAGTAGGAGTAGAGCCCGACGCCCATCAGTTTTATGTCACGACTGTTTATAGATGGGTGATCAAATGGAGGGAAACTCAAAACAATAGTGTTCCAACTCTGAAACCAGGCCAGGTATGCATGAGCAAGTGAGGTCTTGCGTAAATTTCAGACAGTGGGATGTAGTAAAGGGTGAATAGGCGGAATACTTATACAAGAGAAAAGCGGAGGTCTGTTATAAACAACAGGTTTCTAACAGACTGTAGAAGAAGGCATTTAAACACAAGATCGGCTTACATTCAAATGCAAAGCCAAAGGACACAATTATGTAATAATAAATCCTTTATCATAACATAACTGTAATAATTCGCATGAGTCTGTCGTTCACGAACCCTCTTAGCATGAGATGAAAATTAGACGGAGTAAGAAGAACTGTTTGTCATAAAACAAGAAATCTCATATACAGGTGCATAAGCTGAAAGCTAGAATAGTTGTTAAAACATTACAGTAGGGAGCTCTGCTCAATCATAGATCCTTTACAAAAATGGCAAAAATGCTCAAATATACTCTTCCCTTCCTTTTGCCCGGTAGAGGCATCTCAGAACTTTCAATGGATGGCGTCACCTCAATCAAATCTGGCCTGCATTGCTCTATCATACGCTACCTTAATTCGGCATGGCCCGTGCCAGAGGTAGCTGAACCCTTTGAATGTTTACTTGGCATGTGCAAGTTCTTCTGGCAAATTGAAGACTCGGCATGGCTTCCCTGAGGAGAAATGGTACAGGGGACCCTCCTGGGAAGACTTTCGGTCGAGACCTCCATACTCTGCAATAAATGAGCAAGGTGAGGTTTGAGCCACCCTATCTTTTCTTCATTAATCTACAGTAGGTATTGGGATTTAGCTCACGTCGAATTGGCATCTGGAGCATCACAATGCCTTCCTTCTGAGACGTAGCTCGACGCTTTGGGGCTCGAGTGGCCAAATGACAAACATAAACGCCCCTCCTCCAAGCCTGTTCTCTTACGACCAAGCGCTAGAACCATGGGCCTGATCCTGGGTGTTATCGAAAAACCGAGGTTCGGGGGTTTCAAAATGCATGAAACGAGGGGTGCCTACTCCTCAAAACCCTGATCTGCGATATGCCGATAGGCTTGCCACCTGTCCCAATGAGATCGGATGGTCCAGATTCGTTTTGACCCATGGCGCTTCCCCTTGCTAAACCCTGGGTAACTGGTCGGTCCCAAAAACCCGATGGCCATCGATCCGCTTCTATGGATGGATCTCGACCGCCGATGGCAAAACTTCGCCTGCTCGCTTGACTTGCTGCTAAAAAATGGGATTCTCTCGTGCTATGCTCGGGTGCTTCCCATGCAAACTGCAGATCTGGGTACACCTAATCCCAAGATAAGAAATATCACTAAAAATACAAACAAGGGGACTTGCCACCTGTTCTACCACTATCGTGGAAACCAGGACATGCGGTGGACTGAGTTCCCCGACCACCTATCAGACCTAAACCTATTGGACCTGAACCAAAGACTAGTGTAGGAAAAATTATCAAAAATTTACCCATTAAACCAGAGAAAAAAACCTGTGAGAATGCTAGCCATAGGGCGAGCTCGAGTGTCCATATTGACGGAGTCTGAAGGTGAAAGGCTGGAAGCAAGTCAGGCGATGACTCTTCTTAGGTTCTCTTGACAGGGAATCATACAAGGCATCCATAAGTTTACTGAAGAAACTTTGGCGGTGCTGTTGTTCGGCCAGGTCCCTTCTCATCTCAAAGATTAAGACCGGGTGGTCTTTTGTGAGTCTATAGGAGTATGGATCTGGGTGACTATGGTCATCTTGAGCTTGTTCTTCATCCATAGTGGCAAAAAAAGAGTCATATGAAACAAAAGAGTCCGTGACAGGGTCTTGGTTCATGGTGGCGACGAAATTTTGCCCCAAGTGGTCCTCCAGAGGTAAGGCTTCTTCATCCATAATGCAACCTGTTGCAATTGACTCTTGAAAGGGACTTGTGGTGCAGGTCATGGGCTAGTCCTCCAGGGAGGTTGATGGTAGGAAAGGAAAAAATTCAACCCAATTGAGCAAAATTTATTCTTCCACTGGGCATCCACCATGGAGACTCTCAGTGCTGGGAGGACGAGGCTCCTGTTGAGCCTGTGCGAACCAATTTTTCCTAGAGGAACCAAGATGGTCCCTTCCTGGAGCAAGATATCGAGAGGCATGTCCCGGGCTATAGTGAGTGCCATGGAGACCCTCTATACTGGGAGGCCAAGGCTCTATAGGATCGTGTTGAAACCAATTTTGCCTTGAAGAGCTCGGATGGTCCCCGACTCATGTGAGAGCTCGAGAGGTAGGCCCTGAGTGGTTGTGCCAACTAAAACTGCTATAGTAGGATGGCCCTTGTCAGGGATTGCCTCTTTCTCGTGGCATGGCTATGTAGAGCACCAGGAAAGCTAAAATTATAGTTGAGCAGGCTGAATCTTAGAGCAAAATTAACAGAATGATGTTGTACTTTTGGACCAAGAGGCCCATATAAAACTTCTCACATGGTGAAAAGACCAGGAGGGCAGAGGCATTGGTGGATCTGGTAGCCATTAGTTGAGGTGTAATGACCATAACCAAAATCGTACTGAAGCCAAGGAGCCGAGCCTAGGCTTCGATTAATTCCCAGTGCACTAAGCCATGACTCTCATGCAGACTGACCATCGTGACTGGACAAGGGGGGAGGGTGGCAGCGAGGGGCTTTAACTTCCCTTGTGATCACCCATAACAAAATACAACAAAATTTTCCTCACGTGATTGGGAAACTCAACACAATGGAGACCATTTCTTCCTAAGGGGCGAGTATTGATCCAGGTGGATATTGGTGGCCACCCACCTATTCCAACTAGCTCCTCGTGTTCATTTTTGTTCAACACGTTCTTTTGTATTACTTTGTAATTGTGGGTTGTACACTTATTTGGATGTCTGAATCCCCACACATCCTCCAAGCAGATACGGGTGGCCTCTTGCCTAATCCAAGTGACTTATTTTGTATGTTTTCATGTCAACACATATTGTTGTACTTCTGGGGCTGTTTTGGGGCCCTAAACATTGTTTTTTTGGCTTGCCACATTCAAACTATAGAAGGAGTCAAAGTTTGATAGAGAAATGTGTATTTCTCTAAAATACCTTTCAAATGGGCTATCACGCACCTAAAATGAAGGTCATATGAAAACGTTACGGCCCTAGGAAGTTGAGGTACCAAATTACACCAACTTACCTATAGGGCCCACAAAAATTTTGGCGTTTCACCTTCTAGGGTTAGGTTTTTGGATTTATAGGATTTTGAAATTCATGAGTAATATCAAAAAGGTCTATGGGGCCTCATTTTAATCTATTTTTCTCAGACGGATGCACGTAGCAGCCACATCTCTTCTCAGAGATAGCTACCACCATTCAAGCAAGTTTTCAATTCTGCAGTTTTACAGTTTCAACCTATTTCATTATTTAATAGAAGATATTGTTCACTGGATACTTGTGTTATTATCCATATCTCTATGTTTATTGTATTCAATCTGTTAATCAGTTCGTTCCACTCCTAAATCTAGATCAAACTACTTGCAGAAGTAACAAAAATCTGAAAGGGGGAAAACTCATAATTTATCTTTTTTGAGGAAATGAGCCATTACAGTTGCAAACTAAATAGTGATTAAAGGAGGAAGAAATTAGCTAAGTTTAAACACATTGCTATATAAACATATTTTTGAAGTCCTTGTGCTTCTAATCCAAACAATTTTGACAGCATGAGTCACCCCTTTTAGTTGCTGCAATTTTTTACTGATAAAACAAACATACACAACACTTGCGTAGAGAGCCAACACTATGAAAATTTTGTAGTCATATATTAATGAGAGGGATAGCATGAAAATTTAATTCAAATTAGGTTTTATATCGATGGTTTCCACTTGGACCTGCACAAATTTCAAGAAAGCTCAACGCGCTATGCAAACCTGCTACATAAACTATGTAGGTAGCATTTGCTTAGTGCTAGCACCAATCCACTATGAAAAGGTGACAGAGCTACATGAAATAACATCATTTCTCTCGAAGGGATCTCCAAATGAACCTCATGACTCATCCACACTTCATAATCGAATTTATCTTGGATATTTGATTGTATAAGATATGTTTGTTTTGCATTAAATAACATCGAACAGACTTACTATTTTTAGTAAAGTCATTTTTGAGTTTTCCTCTTCTATTGTAAACAGATCCACTATTGTAGTCAGGAGGAACTTGCCCCCTAGTATCCTAGTATGGAAAGTAGGCTCTTATATATTTGGATCATTTTTATGTAAAAAGGGTTGGGGTTGGCAAAACTATAGTATTTTTTACCTTCATGGTAAATATTTGAATATGAATGAAATGAAATGAAGAATTCCTGAACCTTCATGAAAGAGATTCTAATGGTGATGAGTTGACAATGTGTTCCTTGTATTTTGTATGTATCTCTTGTGCCTCTACTTGCATATCATTTTTTCCTCTGTTTAAATTGATTTTTAAGAGTTACAATTCATCTAAAAGGTGCTCTAAACTCGAAAAATTTAAACTTTGTCCTTTCTTCCTAATTAGGTAAAAACTCATCTATATGATCCTCTAATGTTGTTATGTGTTGCTTTCTTCCTCTTTCACCTTCTATAACCAATCTGAAACAGAAGGTTTCATTCACTAAATTTAGCCTCTGTTTCTCTGTGAGGTTCTATCTACGAGACATCAGTTTCATTTTTTTTCAAGATTTGACTCCATAGTCCAAAAAGCATATGTCTCCTCCTTTCCAATAACACTTTATTGAATCCACTCAAAACTTTGGAAACCCTAGACATTGTAATATCAAGAAAAAATGTCTATCAGAGACTAAGTGACAAGAGAGATCCCTCTCTAAACTGAGTAGGGTAGTACCCATCTCTAAAGAGGTTTGTGGTTACCTTTGTAAGTTGTTTCCTCAGTCAAAACAATTTACTCAGTGCTAACAGGATCAATAAACAAAAGAATATGAAACAAAAAAAAAAGAAGAAGAATAGTAAAAATAGACTGAATGGGACAAGAATGAGCATATGGAAGAATAAAGACTTGAAGAAGAAAGGAAATTATAAAAAGAAATTAAAAGAGATGCATAATAGTCGAACCAAGTAGTGGAAGAAGAAAAGAAAATGGAAGACCAAAGAAGGGATGAATAAACAAAAGTATATGAAACAAACAAAAAAGAAGAAGAATAGTAGAAATAGACTAAATGGGAAAATAATGAGCATATGGAAGAATGAATATTTAAAGAAGAAAGGAAAGCATAGAAAGAAAATAAAAGAGATGTGGAATAGTGGAACCAAGTAGTGGAGGAAGAAAAGAGGTAACATGAAGTAGAAAAGGAAAATGAGGGGGGAAATAAAAAATACCATGAAATAAGGATAAGTGAAGAATATATTAAGAGACAAGAGGATTAAGCTAAGGAATATAAGGAAGAATAAAAATAGTAGAAAAAAATAAGAAGGTACTTAGAGCCTTCAACGTAGAAACAGTTCTAGGACCCAACCAATTTCACAAGCAAGTAACTAAGTTAATTCAAGAGAAATAGTTACAACTAGTCATATATCCGCTTTCATAGAGGAAACCAAATCTAGACATGACCCTACAATAATTAAAGTTTATGGGAAAAAGGGACAAATTCATACAAAATATACAACAATAAGAAAATGAGTAGAAAATTAATTTGAAGCACAAGATCATTCAAAAGAATGAGGTAAATAGATTAGAGATAGAGTGCATACACAACTCTCATATGAAAAGGATACAAGAGTCATAACCACAACAATTACCATCCCAAAAGTATTAAACAAGTTGTAGATGCTAATTGAGGCCTCGTATTACACCCTACATGAGTTATAGGTTGATACCTAAAGAGATCAAAATTTACAATTTGGGTGGACGGGCCATCAAATGATCACAACAAGTTACGTAGACATGCAAAAGGATATGAATTTTAAGGAAAAGGAAATATAGGTACTTCAAAAGAAGATAACATGACTAGAACATATATCAAGAATTTTGTTCTCCTCTATATAGATTTTAAGGGGAATCACATAAGAAGAAGAATAAATCCAACTATGAATGGAAGGAACTATAGAAAAAGTGTGTAAAAAGGAAATAGGAATGATGGTGAAATAAAAAATAAAAAAAAATGGAACAAATACACTAGGATAGTGTTGACAGACGAAATTGACCATCTGTCAACTGAGAGAGTGGAACCGGTCCGGGGTTGTCTAATAACCCAAGACGTTTGGGATGAACCACCCTGACGGGTTTAGCGGCTCCGTTAGCTGATCTAAGGTCTTAAGAAAACTAAAGAGAAAACTAATCTAAACTAACTAATCTAACTAAAACTAACTATTAACAAACTAAACTAATACTAACTATTCTAAATATACAATCTACTAACTACTACTATACTAACTCTAACTAATTAACTAACTAACTACTGACTGAAATATAACTTATTCACAAAATGTACAATAATCTACAATTTATAGATTTAAATAAAACCTGAAAAACTCATTGATACTCTGTCCTAAGACAGCAAGAGATATTTTATGATTTTATGATTTTATGAACAAGAGATAAAACTTACTGAAATTAAACAATCTAATACACTAACTACACATATATCTAACTAAAGTACTAACAAATACACTAAACGAATAAACAACAAGCTGACTTGGAAACGCTCCAGATTTGTCCTGCGTATGATGATTGTTCAAGCAGATCGGAGGGAGGAAACCCACACCGAATAATCCAGAAGCTTCTTGTAAACGATACGCTGCAGTGCTCTTTGAGTTGGTTTACAGGACAAACAAGACATAAAAATCATAATAATTATATAATTTATAAATCCCCACAATTAGGTAAACCTGTGATGCAAAGACTTATACAGAATAATCTAATTGATGAAGAAGAGAAATCTGTCATTCATAAACTGAATCAAGTAATTGCTATGTTTTTAAATAATGGAAGAAATCAGACATGGATCATATTAATTAACTCATATCATTTGCAAAAGACTAAGATAGCTAAAGTAGTCATTAATCAAATGCAAACTGATAACATAAACATGAAACAAAAAATTGATATTATGAAAAGCTAAAGCTGTAGCAGAACATCAACTTCTGTCTCAGTTTGTATTAAAATTCCATATCCTTGTTCTCCCATGAATGAGAATGATGTTATTACAAAAATAATGAGTATTTATAAGTTTTTCCACAGGGTAAAACCTCCCTGTGGAAGTTATCAAACTGTTTACATAATCTGGGAAGATATTCCCAAGATCAACTAAACTAGGAAATTAAAATGAAACTAAAGTATCTAAATATCCTCTAAACTGTACATCAAATCCCATGAAATTTCGAATTGACCTGAAAAGGATCCAAAATGGACAAGTTATAAGACTCTTTTACCAATAAAATGATAAAAATTAAATTCTATAGACTAGCTACAGAATCATCTGATTCTGTAGCTAGTCAAAATGAGATACAGAATCAACATCAGAATCGATTCAAAATCTTTTAAAAGAATTAAATCCAATTATCTTCCAATGATCACTTGAAAACGAATCAAAATGATTTTATCATTCAACCTTAAACAGAATAAAAAATGATTCAACTGAACACAGAGATAGGAATACTATGTTCTTCTGTTACCACAAAATCGGGTCTTCAGAGTGATAATCAAACATTAATAAGATTATTTCATATCCAATTGAAAAACACATCGTATGTGATTGTTAAACAACAGATACAATCCGATCCAGCAAAATCATTTTCCACTCGTTATGGCTGTAACGATATAGCAAAAAGATTCAAATCATTTAATCGAGTACAAAGATAGAAATACTCTGTTCCGATTATTGTTACAAGTCGGGTAAATGAGATCACATGTAACAGCATCATAATCATTTCTCAGCAAATCAAATGCGATCATTTTGATATTCAATTGAAAACATAAAAAATCACAAACACTTCATTATGCTTGTCTCATCAATAGGAGAAATCATCGCATTGAATAGGATTATCACGATAATTGTATAGCAAAAGATTTAGATTGTGAACGAATTCAAACCAAAACTGACACATAACCAAAAACGTAACATGATAGATTTCGATCGTTGATCCTTGCACAATCAACAGACAGGATCGATTAATTTTGATCACAATCGTTTTAATCAAACGAATTGTAACAGAGTTTGACCAATTCATTTCACAAATCTAAGATACAGAGTATTAATTAGAATCTGGACTCGATTCATAAAACAAACTTGCCATTTTAGAACAAAAACAAATCGATTTAGCTAAGGATTTTCACACAATTATTATGATTCGGATTCGTCTCTAATTCGGGCGCAAATGTTATCTGAGTGTATTGTTTTCATCAAATAAACAGAGTCGTTCTCTTAACTTGGAATCAATCAAATATAGAACCGCACACGATATAGCATCGTAACAAATATCTTCCTGAAAATGTTTACCAGTCATAGCATACCAATGATAATGAAATCGGATCCGAGCGAAATCGTAACAATCAAACTCGATCAAAACGTTTATCAACTATAGCACATGGATCATGACCAAATCAAATCTGAGCATGATACAAACCAAACTATTAATTTTTTCACCTTAACAAGGCAAGCCAATCAATCAAATTTAAACAAAGATTACTCAAATCCAATCAAAATCTATTGATTTCTATACCGGGCATAATCAAATCGTGAATCAAAATTCGTATTTATTTAAAGCAAAGCCATATATAGAATGCACGCAATATAACAGAGATATTCAATGATGTGAACAGAGCTGTTTGAAACTGAAACCAAATCGTTATATAAACCTAGATTTTTTACAAAATGACATCAAATTTTTCATACCTGTGTAGCGACAAGGCTGCTCAGTTATGCCAGCTTAGAATTTACAACAACCATGGCTGATTCCACATTTTTAAACAGGATAGTGCCGGTTGTCCTTTGTTTCTTATCCACAGCTTGGAGCTTGGCCTTTTGACTGGTTAACAGTGCAATCTGATCCTCCAGAGACTGAATCTTCGACTGGAGTATTGGAACATCAAGATAATATCGCTCTAACCATGAATTACATTGATCACAGAGTGATACTGTGGGTTTAGACGGAGCAGGCAAGGGTTTGGGCAATTGATCGAGGGTTTCACAAGGCAACTTAATGCCTAGGTAGTTAGGGTCTTCCTTTAGGCAAGGGGGTAGGTTTGATACAAAATCATATGAGGGTTCGGCACACAAACCTTTTGAATAGGGATATTCGCTAGCCAAGAAACGCTCAACCTCCGAATCAGAGTCTTCACTCAACACGATGGGATTTGGCTCGACAGGGGTTTTTGGCTTATTCCTTTCCATTTGTGAAATCAAACGTGCATTCGTTTTCCCTTTAGCATTTGCAGTGAAGTTAGCCTTGGGATTTTTGCTCATAGGCTTAATAGTCTCAACACTCTTAGTCGCAGTGTGGGGTAAGTCGATAGGAGGGTTGGTCGAGGGTTTAGGCAGAAGGATATGGTAGGGCATTGGGGGTAAAACCTTGACCTCACTCACCACAGGTTTGTCAACCTGTGTAGGATTCGGATCCTCGAAACCATTCCGAGCAATGAAATTGCTCCAACTATCCCCGTGCAGACTCAAATGATAGACAATGATAAGCTTGACAAGCCCATAATGAAAAATGCTACTGTCAGCCTGGTGTGTTTTGTACTTCTTCGACATTTTAAATAGGATACGAAGCAAATAATAGGGCATATTGAGCTGATATCCCATAAAAACCATAAGCAAATGAAAATGGTGGAGGAACACAAGTCCGTATCGACCTTCGCAGGTCACAAACTACTTGATTATCATCAATAAATCGTGCCAACGTTGTTTAAGCATAGTTACGGGCATACCTCTATCACAGGAGGTGATTTTGCGTGATTGAAACAACAATGTCCATGGAACTTCCTCGACCTTGCAATTCTTGAACCAACACTGTCCAGAGGTAGATAATCTTGTGGCTGAGCTGATGAACTGTTCATCAATCTCGAACTGTACATCACCTACCTTAGCTCGACAACCATCGAAGGTCATGGCAAACTGTCGAGCTACACAAAGGTTAAAACCCTCAAATCATTCCACGAAGGTAAGCCATCCACTGTCTGCCAAATCTTGGCAGGCATTGTCAAACATCAGCATAGCTTGATTGTCGTTGGGTTCAACTCGCACGACTGGGGCCATGGAGCTGATTGCATGGTAAGGGAAGGGTTTGAGTTCACCAACACATACTAACAAAGCTACCCGAACCAACAACAATGAATCGAGCCAAAAGGGGCAAGCATGCGAAGGTGGTGGAGTCATTCACTGCCATGCACGATAGTTATGGCAAAGTACAACCACCAAATTTCATAGTTGTTCAAACAATCATAGAATTTGGTCAACCAAAGAATCAAAATGGTAAGTGTTATGCCAACGCGTTAGATCAAGGTTAGACTAAAGTTTTTAAACCATCGACATTCAATTTGAAACCAACACCAAATGTTAACCATGCGCCATTGTATAAATGTTTAACCAATATGCCAAAACAACATTCATGTAGTTGACAAGCCAAAAGATATAAAAAAATTAACATAAGGATTATATTGTATATGTATAAAACATTTAATCAAAAACCCCTATGCATTTTTATAAAATCAATGATCAGGAAGGTCATAAAAAGTGTAAATCCAAATGCTCAATGCCTTATAAACTCAATAAAATCAAGTTATGCAATCAATATAAGAATGTCCAATGAGCATAGTTCAAAAGTCCTTCTAGCCACATAATGATAAACAAAAGGTAAGTGCAGTAGGCATATAGATAAAAATATCATGACAGTTCAGATAGTGATCGAAATGTGACCTCGAAAGGAGAAGTTTTCACGCTTATAGTCGTGAAAACTTGACGAAGACAAATGTGCAAATGTCACAAGAAATGAAAGTGTCATCTATTTGAAAAATGCGACGAAAAACTTGATGTTCTCAAGACATAGGTGTAGGCAGCTTATAGGATAATAAAAAAAAGGTGAATTGGCTGCCAACAATGGCGACATACTGGAAGAAGCAATTATCTTTGCAAAAGGTACAAATTCTGATTAAGACGGCAAAGATAATTTCAACTCAAAAATAACAACCAGAAAATCGTACAAACATCATCATGAATCATTTTTTTTTAGCAGTGTTTCAAAAGATGAAAACCAATAACAATCTTAAGATTAGCAAGTCACGATATTAAAGATAAAATCTTCAATACTGTTGGCATGGCCACTGCTGCTAGTAGGCATCCATAGCCTCGACAGGGTTGCCATTTAACCCACTCTGACATCTGTATCCTGTCAAGAAGTTCTAGATCAGAATAAAGGACATTAAAGACGCTTCTTATATTTTTTTGCAGATTTTCATGTACCCGACATTGCTTCGCTGCCAGCAGGCCTGTTCAGTACCCAGGCGAAATTGTCTTGGTGCCATGCTTGCATTTACTCTCTTCCAGTAGACCTGTTCAGTATCCCGACGGGTTTACAAGCACTTCCCACAGCGCTTATTAATAATTTATTTTGTTTTTATTTTATAGATATATAGTTGAGTGGGGTGATGCTGAAAATCTTAATATTTTAACATATTTTTTTAGACCTCATCAGAATTTTTTAGCACTGTCCTTTATTTATCTCCAGAAAATTTTTATTTACAAAACACTTCCTATGACAGGGAGACATCTTTTGAGTCATTCCTTTACGGAAAAGGGACAGTGTAAAAAGATAATAGATGATCATGACGAACTTTACTTAGAGATCAAAATCAGTAAACTTCTTTCAAACATAGATTTTTCCAACACAGATATCAATTTTAGAGATATACCATTGATGTTCGTACAAATTTTCAAAAGTTATTTCAGAGAAGAAATTTTCTATCATCTTTGTCTGAATAGCTCATTGTACAGGTATGTTGTAGTGTCCCCAAGGCTGAGCCCTGTTACAGATCATGTTATATGCAAAAGAATTGTAAATATGTTCTATAGGCTGGTGAGCCAAGTTTTGAATAAGCTGTAGGCTTATGAGTTTTGTTAGGCCAGGGGAGCCTAAGTGTTGAAGGCCAGGAGCCTGTGATATACTTGTATGTATGCAGGTCAATTAATAAAA
>JASDQU010296050.1:0-11683 GCA_032191745.1 Picea mariana | reverse complement strand
TGACTTTTGGCGCTACATCTTCTAGGGTTAGGTTTTTGGATGTCTAGGGTTTTTGGCATTATTTCTTATTGTAAAAATGACTTCAGAGCCTCATTGTAGTCATCTTCTTGCGAATGCGAGTAGCCGTCACATCTCTTCTCAGAGATAAGCTGCCACCATTCTAGCGAGTCTTTCACTCTGTATTTTTACAGTCTCTGTACATTTCTTTCATTAATAGAAATCGTGTATTACTGTATATCTGTGTTTATGGTTGCATCTCTAAAATATTTCTGTTATATTATTGAATATCTGTGATATCTCTATGCATTTATTTATTATATCTCCGATCTCATTTCGTGTCGAAAATAATCTGGATCAGTGGTATCAGAGCAGGTTGCTCTTAATCATTTTTTCAGTGCATGTCCCCGACGAAGTCTGAATATAGCAAGTTGGGTCTCAATCTTGTCTCTCTTGAAGACAATCTCTCTCGCACACCCAAGAAACCCTCAATGGTAGAAGAAAAGAAAAACGACGGAGCAGATGATCCTATCAGTCTGTTGCTTGAGCAAGCTCTCATGCGACAAAGAGACGAAATGATGGAGAATTTTTCCCACATCCTTCAACGCCTGTTGATAGCAACAGGTGCATCTTCATCAAGCGACCACTTTGGAGGCAACTCACCTTTCAAGGTACAAGTTAATTTTGATATTCCTGTATTTGAAGGACAGATAGATGCAAAAGCCCTAGACAAATGGTTAAATCTGCTAGAAAGTTATTTCTCTGTTCACAAATTTTTCGACAAAGAAAATATCACATTCGCACTCCTTAAAGCTCTCCCCCATGTCAAACATTGGTGGGAAACTTATTGGGAGCAGAGTTCCACAGAGGAGTCTGAAATATATGGGGTTGATCCCACTTGGGATTTTTTTGTGGATGCGGTAAAGGAACAATATCACCCTATTGGCAACTATGAGGACTAGTAGATGAGATGGACCACATTGCGGCAAGAGAGGGGCCATGCAGTTTCAGAGTTCACCAATACCTTCCATACCTTGCGTACCGAGCTGTGTATCAAAGAATCTGAGCTACATTTGGTTTTGAAATATCATGGGGTTCTACACAGATACATCCAGACTGAAATGGATTTTCTGGACATCTCATCACTCGGTGTTGCTTATCGATATGTTGTTAAAATTGAGGAGAAATTTAAGCACCAGAATAAACAGGAATTCGGGTCTACAAATCTGCAACAACCAAAGCATGACAAAGACGGCCCTAACAAACAGCCTCCCGAAAACCAGTCCAAGACACAGGAAAAGAAGGGTCATGGGAAGACAAGGAAGGACCGAAAAATGGTGTGATTTCTACAAAATCTCCTGGGAAAACACCGATGAATGTCGCTCAAAACAGTCATTGGTGGCGGAGATCAAAGACAAGGAGCCAAACCCTGATTCAGAATTTGATTATGAAAATACTGGTAAAGGAAAGATCATTGTTCAACCAGAAGAACCAACAAATCCTGAAGAGGGGGAATGCCTTTTTCATTCATAGATGTGGGTGAAGGGGACCCCACTACATTTTATTGTTGATAGCGGAAGCCAGAAAAACCTCATCTCAGCAGAGGTCGTCAAACAGTTGGGATTGTTGACAACACCACACTCGCATCCATACAACATCGGGTGGCTTCAACAAGGATGAGATCTTTGTGCCAGCCAATAGTGTTGATTGTCATACAACATCCAACCCTTCAAGGATGAGGTATTATGTGATGTTGCCCCATTGAATGTCTGTGATGTTCTCTTAGGCCAACCATATATGTGGAGATGCCATGATGTTTATGAGACTCGACCCCGTAGTGTCATTGAAACTTTGGGGGTCATCTATACAGAATACTAGAGGTAGTTCCAACTATTGTTCCACCTAAAAAGTGTCGCAAGGTAGTATCTCATACTGTAAAATTCAGCTTCTTCACAATCTGTTCAAAAGGGGAACATAAGGACACTGCAACCACTATAGCCTCACCCCCTGCACCTTCTATCCAATAGAAGCAGGTCAACAAGGCTGCAACAAAGCATAAATATTCCTTCTGCACACCTTCCTCTCATGTAGCTCGACTTGTTGAACAGCCTTAGCTTCAACAGGTGCATGATAGACTTCGACAAACTAAGCAATGTGATGTCTCCAACAATACAAGCAGCTCACCAAGATGCAGATCCAACAAATGCTTTTCTCTCTCCCCCGAGAACTCAACGCAATGGAGACCATTTCTTCCTAAGGAGGGAGGAAGTGATCCAGGTGGATATTGGTGACCACCCACCTTTTTCAAGTGGCTCAAAACAGTTTTCTGGCAATTTTGGCAATTTATTATTTTTAGCAGGTTTTAACTTCCAGGGCCATTTTGAGGGCCTAAATGAAGGTTTTTCGAGATCGAGGTTCTCAATGATAGAAAAAGGCATGATTTATCCACCAAAATGAATCTCCTTGATGATACCTTTCCAACGCGCTATCATATTCCTAAAACGGATATCGTATGCAAAAGTTACAACCCCGGGAAGTTGATGTACTAACTTATCCAAACGAGGCCCACATGGCTTTTGGCGCTTCATCTCCTAGGGTTAGGTTTTTGGATATCTAGGGTTTTTTGCATTCTTGCTTATTGTAAAAAGGCCTTCAGAGCCTCATTGTTTTCATCTTCTTGCGAATGTGAGTAGCCGTCACATCTCTTCTCAAAGATAAGCTCCCACCATTCTAGCGAGTCTTTCACTCTGTATTTTTACAGTCTCTGTACATTTATTTCATTAATAGAAATTGCGTATTATTGTATATCTGTGTTTATAGTTTCATCTCTGATACATTTCTGTTATATTATTGAATATCTGTGATATCTCTGTGCATTTCTTTATTATATCTTTGATCTCATTTCGTGTCGAAAATAATCCGGATCATTGGTATCAGAGCAGGCTGCTCTTGATCGTTTTTTCAGTGCATGTCCCCGATGAGGTCCGAGTATATCAAGTTGGGTCTCGAGCTTGTCTCTATTAAATACAATCACTCTCGCACACCCAAGAAACCCTCAATGACGGAAGAAAAGAAAAACGACAGAGCAGAGGATCCTATCAGTCTATTGCTTGAGCAAGCTCTCTCACGACAGAGGGACGAAATGATGGAGAATTTTTCCCACATCCTTCAATGTCTGCCGATAGAAATAGGCACATCTTCATCGAGCGGTCACTTTGGAGGCACTTCGCCTTCAAGGTACAAGTTAATTTTGATATTCCTGTATTTGAAGGACAGATATATGCAGAAGCCCTAGACAAATGGTTAAATCTACTAGAAGGTTATTTCTCTGTTCACAAATTTTCCAACAAAGAAAATATCACCTTTGCACTCCTTAAATCTCTCCCCCATGTCAAACATTGGTGGGAAACTTATTGGGAGCAGAGTTCCACAGAGGAGTCTGAAATATATGGGGTCGATCCCACTTGGGATTTTTTTGTGGATGCGGTAAAGGAACAATATTACCCTATTGGCAACTATGAGGACCAATACATGAGATGGACCACACTGCAGCAAGAGAGGGGCCAAGCAGTTTCAGAGTTCACCAATACCTTCCATACCTTACACACCAAGCTAGGTATCAAAGACTCCAAGTGACATTTGGTTCTGAAATACTGTGGGGCTCTACATAGATACATCCAGACTGAAATGGATTTTCTGGACATCTCATCACTCGGTGTTGCTTATCGATATGTTGTTAAAATTGAGCAAAAATTTAAGCACCAGAAAAAATGGGAATTCGAGTCTGCAAATCCACAACAACCAAAGTATGTCAAAGACGACCCTAACAAACAGTCTCCCTAAAACCAGTCCAAGACACAGGAAAAGAAGGGTCACGGGAAGACAAAGAAGGAAACCAAAAAATGGTGTGATTTCCACAAAAGCCTCTCACACAACACCGATGAATGTCGCTCAAAACAGTCATTGGTGGTCAAGATCAAAGACAAGGAGCTGAACCCTGATTCAGAATATGATTCTGAAAATACTGGTAAAGGAAAAATCATTGATGCAGACCCCACTGCTATTGTCACGACCGCAACAATTCAACTAGAAGAACCAACAAATCCTAGAGAGGGGGAGTGCCTTTTTCATTCACATATGTGGGTGAAGGGGACCCCACTACATTTTATTGTTGATAGCAGAAGCTAGAAAAACCTCATCTCAGTAGAGTTCGTCAAACAGTTGGGANCAGTATTTTCAGAATCATATTCTGAAAATACTGGTAAAGGAAAAATCATTGATGCAGACCCCACTGCTATTGTCACGACCGCAACAATTCAACTAGAAGAACCAACAGATCCTAGAGAGGGGGAGTGCCTTTTTCATTCACATATGTGGGTGAAGGGGACCCCACTACATTTTATTGTTGATAGCAGAAGTTAGAAAAACCTCATCTCAGTAGAGGTCGTCAAACAGTTGGGATTGTCTACAACACCACACCCACAGCCATACAACATCGGGAGGCTTCGACAAGGATGAGATCTCCATGTCAGCCAACAGTGTCGATTGTCATATGGCATCCAACCCTTCAAGGATGAGGTGTTATGTGATGTTGCCCCACTGGATGTCTGTGATGTTCTCTTGGGCCAACCATATATGTGGAGACGCCATGTTGTTTATGAGTCTCGACCTCATAGTGTCATTGTTACTTTGGGGGGTCATATCTATAGAATACTAGAGGTAGTTCCAACTATTGTTCCACCTAAAAAGTGTCGCAAGGTAGTATCTCATACTGCAAAATTCAGCTTCTTCACAATATGTTCAAAAGGATAACAGAAGGACACTGCAACCACTATAGCCTCGCCCCCTGCACCTTCTATCCAACAGAAGCAGGTCGACAAGGTTGTAGCAAAGAACAAAGATTCCTTCTACACACCTTCCTCTCATGTATCTCGACTTTTTGAATAGCCTCAGCTTCAACAGGTGCATGACAGACTTCCACAAACTAAGCAGCGCGACGTCTCCAACAATACAAGCAGCTCACCAAGATGCAGATCCAACAAATGCTTTTCCCTCTCCCCCGAGAACTCAACGCAATGGAGACCATTGCTTCCTAAGGAGGGAGTATTGATCCAGGTGGATATTGGTGGCCATCCACCTTTTTTGACAGGCTCAAAACGGTTTTCTGGCAATTTTGGCAATTTACTATTTTTAGCAGGTTTTAACTTTCGGGGCCATTTTAAGGGCCTAAATGAAGATTTTTCGAGATTGATGTTTGCAATGATAGCCAAAGGTATTATTAATCCCCCAAAATGAATCTCCTCGACAATACCTTTCCAACGAGCTATCATACGCCTAAAACGGAGATCGTATGCAAAAGTTACAATCCCGGGAAGTTGATGTACTAACTTACCCAAACGGGGCCCACATGACTTTTGGCGCTTCATCTCCTAGGGTTAGGTTTTTGGATTTCTAGGGTTTTCTTCATTCTTTCTTATTGTAAAATTCCCTTTAGAGCCTCATTGTAGTCATCTTCTTGTGAATGCGAGTAGCTGTCACATCTTTTCTCAGAGATAAGCTGCCACCATTCTAGCGAGTCTTTCACTCTGTATTTTTACAGTCTCTGTACATTTCTTTCATTAATAGAAATAGTGTATTACTGTATATCTGTGTTTATGGTTGCATCTCTGATACATTTTTGTTATATTATTGAATATCTGTGATATCTCTATGCATTTCTTTATTATATCTCTGATCTCATTTTATGCCGAAAATAATCCAGAACATGAAGTCTGTTGTGGTATTCAAAGAAAGATACAAATTGCAATAAAATAGAATTTTTTTGTTTTCAAAAAGGAGTTCCTGAGAGATGACCAGGATGTCAGTGTTTCATGGAAACCTGCACAGGAAATCTAGCTAAAGCATGCACAAACAAAGCTTATCATGAAAAGGAAGAGAGATACACAATGAAGAATGAGAATCAATGCATATTATGTTCTTATCAATGAGTGAGTGATCTTCACTCATATAAGCAATGACATCCTATAATTAGGAATACATGCATAATAGTGATGGTGTAAGATTAGAAAGTCTAAAATAGAAATACTCAGTTAACTCCCACTGAACTAGTGTGCCGAAAATAGAAATTTCTCCAACACCCCCCCTGAACATCACTATGAAGTAAAAAATGAGTCCCGACTACTAGGCCATTTTAGGTACTCATGTACAATGGAACTAATGAACACTGAATAAAAATGAGGAAAGAGGGAAAACCATGTGGGAACAAAACCCCCCCTCAAAAGATAATGTATCAAAAGAAGAAAATGGCAGTTTCCAGGCAACTGTGTTATTCACTGCAAGACGATCCCGCAAAGTTTGAAACTTCTGCTCACTGAAAGTCTTCGTGAAGATGTAGAAATATTTATGGATCTGATGAAGTCCTTTGGCAACCTATCAGGCCTTGTACCTCTTGATCTTGTGGACCCATTTGCACCTGAAAATATTCCTTTTTGGTGGAAGATGAACCAGATTCCAAGTCTGGTTCTGTAGGAGTGAGTCATACTCCTTCTACATGGTTGCTTGCCATAATGGATTTCCCACAACCCTATTGTAGTTATGTGGATCAGTAGATTGAACCATATAGCAATGCATGGGCATCATAGGTTCTGAAGATTAAAATACATGAGAAGGCTCATCATGCTGAGATCGAGTCATCCTCGAATCCAATGGAATCCCTGCAAGGTTGCCTGCTACCTTAAGTGTTGTTTGTGCCTTCTTGGGAATATTATCTTCGGCGTTGGCTTCTTATCTGGTTGTACTACCTACTTATTTCCATGTACAAAATCTAAGTGTATGGAATCATCTATGATGTCTGAAACTGATGGAAGAAAAAGAGTATATGCATGTTTCACTAGAGGTGCATGCAAAGTACTCTCGTTATGTGTAAGTAGAATACAGGAGTCATCGGAAAAAAACTTAGTGAATTTATACAACCTTGACTTATGATTCACCTCACCAATTGCAATGATGGAATTGTCATGCATGTCAATTACTGAAACTGAATCTAATGTAAATTCAACCTTTTCACCTTTTTGAGTGATCTAATAAACTAAGAGCAGATTCATAGAAAGCTTTGGAACATGTAAAACATTCTCAAAACTACCATTGTGGAGTTCCACTTTCCCTTCTCTTGCTACTTCTACTGGAGTATCATCCCCCATGAGAATAGGTGGGCTTGAGCATGGACTCAAAGAAGAGAAAACTTCCTCTATCACTGCCATATGATGGGATGCACCAGAATCAGATGAAAAATTAATTTCAACCAGAGCATGATGATTACCTTTATTAGAAGTATGATCTTCTTCCTTCTGCTTCTTGACTCCCTTTGGAATGAAGTTTCCAAGGTTGTTCTGTTGAATTCCCTGTGCCATAAGATCGATCTGTTTNGATGAAATGCACCAGAATCAGATGAAAAATTAATTTCAACCAGAGCATGATGATTACCTTTATTAGAAGTATGATCTTCTTCCTTCTGCTTCTTGACTCCCTTTGGAATGAAGTTTCCAAGGTTGTTATGTTGAATTCCCTGTGCCATAAGATCGATCTGTTTCTTCATGCATGTGGATTCTTCATGATTCAGTTTATTCCAGTAAGTGCACTGTTTTCCCTTCTTCTTCTTCTTCTTGGAATATGAAGAGCCTTTGGAACCTGTAGAATCATTAAAGGGTTTAGAATATCCCTCCTTCCCGTTTTGTTTGAATGACCCTTTTCCATCATGCATGGTGAGTGCATGTGCTTTGGGATCTTTCATGAGGCCCATATGTATGATTTTTTTTCTGCTCTTGTGTAAGAGATTCAATGAACTAAGTCAACGTAGGCATTTTCCAATTTGTTCCAAAAAGACATTTGCCAAAATGGAAATTGGAGACATATACAACATATTTTGGTCCTAGCTTGGCCAAGATTGTTAGAATAACTTGTTTCTCTTGTGTAGACTTGTCAATACCACATTCACTCAAGCTCAAAATCAAATATTTAAATTTAGTAAAGAAATCGTGTATATTATCAAAACTTTTAGGGTCTAAGGTATTCAACTCTACCTCAAGCATATCACCTCGCATCTCATCCTGCTTTCCAAAGAGTCCTTCAGAAGTGGTCCAAATCTCATTTGGAGTCTTGCATGCAACAACATGAAACCATAAATCAATGGATATTAACTCAAGAAGTAGTCCTGTGGCCTCATCCTTACGGTTCACCGATCTCATCTTCTCAATCGCTGATGTAGATTATGTTTTTGTTGCCATCGTCAAATTTTACAAGTGTCACAATATTTATTTATTTGCAACAATGTGGTCATACGCATTTGATTTTTCCACACTGGTATGCTTTTATGATAGGTCGCAACTACCGTTAAAAAAAAAACTCACGGCTAAAGGAAAAAAGCATGACCCGAGACCAAAAGGAAGTTGAAGCAATCTGGAAAACAAAGAGACAGTTTGAGTAACTACTCATTCTTAGAGGGAATGCAAATCTTTTCAGAGCCCAGGAGGAGGTTTAAAGAGAAATGGAGCATGATTTTGAAGGGGTTGATCAACCACGAGGCAAGGAAATTGTAGAAGGTGGACTGGAGAGAAAGATTCTAGATTGGGTGAGCACATAGGAAGGGAAAACACATAATCTCAGTCCATACACGCGGACCATTATCCTATAGACAATTTTGTAGTGGTTTTCAGCCATGAAAGAAGCAATTCATGGCAGTCTTTTAGCTCAGGCTCGATGTAATATAGAAATATGTTCCCTACATTGAATTAATAAACGAATGGTATTGAAATTCGTGGGTTTTCGAGTGTTTTAGTTTCCAGTGGATTCCTTATTATTTGGAAAAAGTACTTATGTTTTTCTTTTCCACTGTGTATTATGTAGTAAGGGGTGTGTTGTAATTGTGTGTGTTGCAGCCCAGTTACCTCTGCATTACCCAGGATGTGCTTTTATGTACCAGAATTGAAGAAGAACTTTCTCTTAGTTTCAGTTTTGGAGGATAGGGGTTCCACCATTACTTTTCAGAGAGGGAAAGTACTCATATGTTTAGAGGGATCGATCCTTGAAATAGTAGTGAGCATTGGTGTCATAGAGGGCAGGTTATACAGGTTGCAGGGAAAGCCTGTAAGAGAATCCAAATGGATCTTGAATCGTGGATCAATTTCAATGAAAGAGGACAAGGAACATGAGCCTTCGAAGGGTGAGCAGTCGAAGGATGAGTATAGTCCACAGACTTCTAATGTGGGGAGTGTTGGGTATGTGTTATATTTGTTGCACGACTAGACCTAGTGTTATATTCTTTGCAAAAGTAGACATTGTGTCGGGCGCGCGCGCGGGGTGGGGTTGAGGGAGTTTGGGGGTAGCACCCTTGAGAAAAAAATTTGACTCAAAAAACGTGTTGCATTTTTTCCTCGTTTTTCATGTCCATTGTTGGGCAATTTTTCGGCACATGGTTGTTGCCGACGATTTTCTATTTTTGATTAAGGAATTAAGGTTGTTGACTAATCTAGGTCATTGTGTTAGGGTTTTGGATGCCGCTGGCTCCTATATGTATATTGTATGGTAAAAAATGTATGATAAGAATGAATATAGAATATACTGGTTTTCCTAGTTTGGGTTTCCAGGGAAAAAATATCTGTGTAATGTTTGTATTTTCCATTGTATATTTTCTATTATTTTACTAAAAATTTGTTTGTAGTAAATAATTGTACAAGGTTAAAATCTTTAGGGATTCAACCTTCAGATGGGAAGGGAGAGTTATCCCCTTCTATTTCTTTTAGGAGACTAAGTTGGTACGAGATGACATTGATGGATTCTTAGGATCATGAGGCTTCTAGGAGCGCATTGAGGGACAGCAGGCCTTCAACAAAGTTTCCAAATTTTGTGGCATTGATATGTCGCATCATCGATTATGTGACTTCCAGTATTCAGGGAGTAACTGACGAGCTGGGTTGGAGGGATGCCAGTGAGTAGGATGATGTCTGCAACATTGTGCTAGGGTCGGAGGGAGAACTAGTTACATGAGGCTCTTCTAGAAGTACCTTCCTCGCTAAGAGGGAGTGTTGATATTTGTAGCATCAGATAGGTACTTCCGCATGGTCTAATTATCTAGACGTGTGGAATTCATCCAAATCCTTCTACCTTGAGACTTTACTTTAATTAAAGGAATTATTAAATTGCTTTTATTAGAGAGTTGAGTTTTATTTAAGGAAATGCTAAAAGTAATTAACATTTAATCTTAGCCATTGATCTCAAGTGAGGTGAGAAGTAATCTCAATCGTCAATTGCTTTGGATATTAGGGTTAGGTCATAACTGAATCTTATAAAAGCAAGGATAGGGTGAAGGAGAAGATACACTTGATATTCTTGAGATCAAAGAAAGAATTTTGCTTAGAGGGTTGGATCACGAAGGATTGTGATTCACGGAGATCTTAGATAGGTGGAAAAGGACTTCCATCTAGAGATCAGGTCAAGGAGAAGAGAGAACAGAGGTGTTGTAGTCTAGGGATTAGAAGCAGGCATTCCATGAGAGACTACACAGTGAAGCATATCAAGAATGCACACACAACCCAACAAAGAAGAGATAATTTAGGGAAGGATATCCATCTGATTCTTTATTCTGTCTTCATGGGTATTTGTACAATAGAGAGACGGTTGGAGCAGTTGTACCCGCTCCAACTAATCCTTCATTAGGATTTATTTGTACTTTATTACACATATGTTCATATATTCATTATAATAATGTCTAGTGTATAATGTATGATGGCCTATATAAGGGCCTAAAAGGCCTCCCAACATCTCCCCCACCCTAAATTCCTTGCTCGTCCCGAGAAAGTGTGCAGATAAATAATGTATTGTTACTCTTTAGCCTTTGTCTTCAATCTGGTTAGTTCTTGTGTAGTCAGCGAGTCTCAAAATGCTTTTCTCCCACCCAACAATAGTGGTCCTCTTGATCCTATTGTTACACCTTTCTCTTTGGTGCCTTCAGAGTGRTGAGTGGCTCATCCTCGAATCATCTTTCCCTTGCACACACCCTATGGTGGAACATCATGCTTCTGTCAACCTACCATTTCTCTGCTTTCTGGCTTCTGAGGTGACAACTCAGGAACTATTCTGCAAATTTTATAGAAGGGGGCTTGATCAATTCAGTATTTTTTGTGCCATCATCTTTTCTTTTAATCTTTTGTCTATATGTTTTGTCATCTGATGTCTCTTTCTTGAATGCCTTTAACTGCTACCAACATGCTCGTTATCAATGTTCTACTTTGCTGAATGTGCTTCTTTATGCTTTTCCGGTATGTGAGAATTGAGTCTGCATCTGTACTACATGAATGAGAACTTGATCACGAGTTTACATGATCATCAACTAAGTGTTGTCCATTGAATATCGACTTACATAAGTGAGGGGCCGATCTCATCGGCTAAAGACTGGTTTACATTACATTGGTGGAGGGGATGATACACGTTTAACCCCCTCCTTTATGCTTTGACTCAGATTTTTCAATACATCTTGAAACCTGATACAATCAACAATATAATGTTTTTTCTTTTTCAACTAAGAGAATCGACTTGACTAAATTAAACTATGAGTCGAATTTACTTGATTTTGGGTCGACTTGACTAAGTGTATAAACTGGACTATATCCTTCATGTAATTCTTTTGAAAATT
>JASDQU010296049.1:0-14142 GCA_032191745.1 Picea mariana | reverse complement strand
GTGGTTTCTGATGCTACCTCATTCTCTCCTTGTTCTTCCCCTTCATTTTCAACATGAAGATCCTCATGTAAGTTTCTCCCTCTATCTCCCATGGTGAAAGGATTACCAAGAATTGTGTGTACGATTCGATCTTTCTTTGTTGAGGGTGTGAAATCCCACCTTTCTGGATTCTTTTTGTCAGTAGTTTTATCTCCTACTGGTCTTTTTGAGGATCCTATGGCCTTCAATGTCACAGCTGTAGTTGTTATCTGTGAGACTTCAGGGTTAGAGCTTCTGAGAAAATCTTGTATTTTCTCTGGATCAACTGTGTCATCCAGAACTGGATCACCAAGGTTTTGAGTTTGCTGATGTATGGTGCTTCCTGGTTCTAGGATTTGTTCTACTGTTTCCTCAGCCAGAATTTCAGTTTCAATCTCTTTTTCTTTTTGGGTGGAGGTTTCTTCTTCTTTTTGTGATTTTATATTTTTTGTAAACCTACCTCTAAGATCTCTATTTCTCATGAAATCATGCTAAATGAAATGAAAGAACTAAGATTGAGTTTCAGAGTACCTGTGATAACTGATATGTCGGTTTCCACCTTTTTGTTTCCACAACTGCTCTTACTATCAACCTGCTATCACACCAAACCAAGCTAAGTGCATTCTAAAACTAATCAAGAAAATTATCTTCTTACCTTTTAAACAACTCCCCGGCAACAACGCCAAAAATGTCAGGCTGCTAAATTGAAGCTTTTAAGTGACCTGAAACACTAAATTGTCAAACCAGGGTTGGTAAAATTTGAGTTGATACACAGTATGTGCAGGTAAGCATCTAGTCTCTATATGAATGCTATCCTAAGAATAAAACACACACCTATTCTAAGAGATTGAATTCTAATGACTAACTTGAAACTGAGCATTTCCTATTTCAGTCATCAACAGAAAAACAGTCTTGTGCTCAAATGCTGGTACTGCTATTCTTGTTCCCCAAAATGTGGTTCTACAAGATTATTTCACCTCTATGTTCAATCATTTACCATCATCATTTCCATTTAAGTTAGGACACACAGAGTAGTGTTGAACATGCATTCATTCTGAGCAGCAAAAATCAATCTATTCTGTCTACAGGAAAACAGAGTATTGTGCTACTAACTGGTACCAGGAGCTCCCCTTTGTTCTAACTGTAGTCTAACTATTCTAAGCAGGTGAAATAACTACTGTTTAACAAGGCAAAGTGCATGCTAATTCTGAGTTATGTTCTAAGTGAAAATGAAAACCAAATGACTACATGCATATTCTAAACCCTACAGGCATCAGTTCTGCGTTTAACGCTCAGCAACGTCAAAGATAACAGTACGCTGGAATGATTCAGGTGAGAAATAAATAGACATGATTCTGAAACATCCAAATCTATGTCACACTATGAGCTGCATATACCATTCATATAAACAAATGCCAATATGCTAAAACAACTAGATCGATGAGCGTTAAGCTACCTCACATGTAAGTTCTAAAGCATTAAAATGAACTAAGTCTATAACAACATAAAACTAAATCTATTGCAAAATAAAACAGCGGCTTGCACCGGTTTGGCAGGCCCAACCAAACGGCACAATGTTGTTAGTAAAAACCAGAGCCGACTATAACATTCTATTCAGACATCGCATAATCATTAACTCAAAGAGAAGGCTTCAAGTCGTATATCAGTCGAATACCATAACGCACAACAATCTCTATTCAAAATTAAGTTCACGGTATCACATAACAATAACAGTAGCAATAGCAACGGCAACAGTAACCCGTTTTCAAGAGTGAACATGGGTTTTTATATAAAAATCCTACTGTTTGTAATAGTCTAAACAAAGATACATAGAAACAAACGGATCCCTGATCCGAGAATAGTCTTGCAATCAAACTGAAAACGTATTTCACATCTTCGTGACACGTAGTGTCGTGAAGTGTGAGCGATGAAGAATAATCGATCCAGGCTTCATGATGTCTTCAAGCACCCTGTGGTAATGACTCCAGCTGTCCTGCGAATCTTCTATCTCTCATTTGAACCATAACGCACGCCATAATGCACAGATCTTGAACGGCTCGACTGGTACCTCCATGGTGCGAGTTGGTACCTGGTACCGGCATCCTGTTCCAAAAATAGCAATGGTACCTAACCCAAGCGATATCAGTCCCATTATCAAATTAAAGCATTAAAATGCATAAAAATAGCTTGAAATTCAAGGATACCTTAGGTGACCCCTTTGAATGGTAAGGAGATGTTGATTATGTCAAAATGAGGTCAAAAGGGTGGTACTGGCATATAAATGGAGGTCTGTGGTATATAGTATAGGCAAAGAACATGGTCAAAACCGGGGACCAACACATTGCAAAAACCTAATGTCATCAACTAGACCCCTTTCCTAGACTACCACATTCAGGATGCCTAGTTGTATAAGTTTGACAAGATATTTGTTCCTACTATTGATGATCGCCTTGTTCTCATTTGCAAAGCCCATGCCTCCTATTATGGTGGGAATTTCGACACATTCAAAACTACTCAACATATTCAATGTCGTTTTTTTTGGCCTTCTTTACAATGCCAATTTGAGAAATTTATCTAAGCTTGTACCCTCTATAGTCAACATAAGTCGACCAACCACAAGTATGGCCTGTATAAACCCTTACCTATTCCCTCCCATCCCTCGGAATATATCTCTATGGAATTCATCATCAGTATTCCCATGACCTTTCATCATCATGATTCCATTTTGGTGGTTGTGTGTCGCTTCTCCAGAATAGCCATTTTTGTCCATTGCACTAAGATAGTTGCTTCTACTCAAACTATGGATCTCTTTTTTATTCGGATTATTTTCGCCACAAAAGGAGAGTGGAGATATAATAAATAAATGTACATATATATATTGGATATCCAATAATATAGCATAAATGTATCAAATATGAAACCATAAACATAGATATACAATAACACACAATTTTCTATTAATGAGTGAAAATGTACAAAGACTGTAAAAATACAGAGGGAAAGACTCGCTATAATGCTGGAATCTTATCTCTAAGAAGAGATGTGAAGGATACTCTTATTTGCAAGAATATAATATTACAATGAGGCTCTAAAGGCCTTTTTATCATAAATAAAATCCAAAACCCTAACCCTGGAAGATGAAAATCCAACTGTTTTGTGGACCCCATTTTGGCTAGTTTGGTGTATTAATTTCCTAGGGTCGTAACGTTGGCATATGATCTTCGTTTGGGGCGCACGATATCTCGTTGGAAAGGTATCATTGAGGAGATTCATTTAGGGGTATAAATCAGAGCCTTGGTCTATCATTGAGAATCTCTATCCCGAAAAACCTTCATTTAGGTCCTCAAAATGGCCCTGAAAGTTAAAAACTGCTAAAAATAGTAAATTACCAAAATTTCCAGAAAATTGTTTTGAGCCAGTTGGAAATGATGGGTGGCCATTGATATCCACCTAGATAAATCCTCCCTCATTAGGAATAAATGGTCTCTATTGCATTGATTTCTCGAGGGAGAGGGAAAAGAATTTGTTGAGTCTGGATCTTGATGAGTTGCTTTCCTTGTTGGAGAAGTTGTGCTGCTTAGCTTGTTGATGGTTTTCACGAACCTGTGGCTAGAAGGGTTGGACCTTTTTAACCAGTCTGGATACATGAGATTCCTGTGTATAGAAGGAATCCTTACACTTTTCTGCAATATTGGCGACCTTCTTCTATTGGTTAGAAGGCGCTTAGGCCGAGGCTTTAGTGGTTGCAATATCCTTTCGTTCACCTTTTGAATAGAATGTGAAGAAGCTGAATTTTGTAGTATGAGATACTACCTTGTGACATTGTTTAAGTCGGATAGTATTTGGAACTACCTCTGGTATCCTGTAGAGATGACCCCCCAGAGTAACAATGAAACTACGAGGTCGAGACTCATAGATAGCATGGGGCTTACACATATATGATTGGCCCAAGAGAACATCACATACATCCAGCGGGGAAACATCACATAATACCTCATCCTTGAAGGGTTGGATGTCATATGACAATCAACACTACTGACTAACACGAATATCTCGTCCCTTGCGAAGCCACCCAATGTTGTATGGATGTGGGTGTGGTGTTGTCGACAATCCCAAATGTTTGACAACCTCTATTGAGATGAGGTTCTCCTAGCTTCCGCTATCAACAATAAAATGCAACGGGGTCCCCTTCACCCACATATGTGAATGAAAAAGGTGCTCCCCCTCTTCAGGATCTGTTGTTTCTTCTGGTTGAATTGTTGCGATCACGATAATAATAGTGGGGTATTCATTGATGATCTGTCTTCTATCAGTATTTTCTAAATCAGATTATGAATCAGGGTTCGGCTCCTTGTCTTTCATATCGGCCACCAACGACATTTTTGAGTGACATTCATCGGTGTTGTGCCAAGGGATTTTGTGGAAATCAAACCATTTTATGGTGTCATTCTTCGTCTTTTTGTCACCCTTCTTTTCATGTGGCTTGGACTAGTTTTGAGGAGACTATTTGTTACAGTCATCTTTATCATACTTTGGTTGTTGCGTATTTGTAGACCCAAAGTCCCATTTGTTCTGGTGCTTAAATTTCTTCTCGATTTTAACAACATATCAATAAGCTACACCGAGTCATGAGATTTCCAGAAAATCCATTTCAGTTTGGATGTATCTGTGTAGAGCCCCACGGTATTTCAGAACCAAATTTTGTTCAGAGTCTTTAATACCCATCTTGGTGTTCAAGGTATGGAAGGTATTGGTGAACTCTAGAACTGCTTGGCCCCTCTCTTGTCACAGTGTGGCCCATCTCAGGTACTGGTCCTCATAGTTTCCAATAGGGTAATATTGTTCCTTTACCGCATCCAAAAAAACTTTCCAAGTCGGCTCGGCCCCATCTATTCCCCACTCCTCTATGGAAATTTTCTCCCAGTAAGTTTCCCACCAATGTTTGACATGGGGGAGAGCCTTAAGGAATGCAAAGGTGATATTTTCCTCGTCGGAGAAATTATGAATAAAAAAATAACCTTCNATTTTTCTAGGGCATCCTCATCTATATGTCCTTCAAATATGGGAATATCAAAATTAACTTGTACCTTGAAAGGAAAGGTGCCTCCAAAGTGGCCTATTGATGAGTATGTGCATGTTTTTATCAGCGCGCATTGAAGGATGTGGAAAAAATTATCCATCATTTCATCCCTTTGTCTCGTGAGAGCTTGCTCAAGAAACATATTGATAGAATCGTCTACTCTATCATTTTTATTTTCTTTCGCCATTGAGGGTTTCTTGGGTGTTGTGTGATTTTCCTCAAGAGAGACAAGCTCGAGACCCAACTTGCTATACTCAGACCTTGTCATGGACATGCACTAAAAAATGATTCAGAGAAGCCTTCTCTGATACCATTGATCCAGATTATTTTCGGGACGAAATAAGAGCAGAGATATAATAAAGAGATGTACAGAGATGTTGGAATCAGGACGAATCAGAAATAATGTCTATTTTGGGAAGAAATGCATGCAAGAGTAAAGAGACAACTAGAAGGAAAATAAACATGCATGCATGCATGGAAGAATTAACGATGCTAGGGTTAGGGTTTTGTAATACATTTTAATGATTGGTGAGCCGAAAATAAAAATAAGTAGTACTTAGAAGAAGAGAAAAGAAGGGAGAGAAAAAGAGGAGAGGAGAGAGGAAGGGTACTGTAAGAACTGTATTAATCATTAAGCTGGTGAGATAGGGAGGGAATGAGTGACTCGATCTCGAGGGTTAGATCGTAAGCTAAGGAGCCTGGTGTGATCTGGTCAGCCTCATAGGGATTGAGGGGCTATTGAGGAGAGTGAGGCCTAAGAATGTAAACACACACGACGTGATATATTTATGAACCATAATAAAATCCTAAGAGCCACATCTTTGTGGATGTAGCCTAGGAGGGGGTGAACCATGATAACACTATGTTGTGAAATTGAATGAATGTGTCTTTGTGTCTGATTAATTGATTATTGTTGAATGAATGAAGTGATTAAGTATATCTGGTATTTTACATGCATACGTAGAATAATTGTTATAACCAGATGTTAAATAGACTAGAGAAAGGTAGCGACATACAACATAGATCTCACTCAATCTCAGGTTTCAAACACCTAAGTATTTCAACCACCAATAAGAGTTATCTCGGGTGAGACTACGCAATGCATTCTACGTACTGTATTTCCTTCTGGGTAACCAGAGGGGCTGATAGTCTTAAGGTCTTTTGTTGGCAAGCTTCTTGGGTATGAACCGGGGTTAACCTGTAGTGGTAAATGGCTAGAGGGAAAGGGTGCGACCAAAAAATAGTTGATTTTCTAGCCGATTGGAAGGAAATAGGATTGAGCACATGAGATCTGAGAAAGGCATGTAAAAAAAATACCAGAAGCAGGTCGAATAAGAAAGAAAGGATATTTTGGGAAGAAATGTGTGCAAGAGAAAAGCGACAGCTAGAAGGAAAAGAAGCACGCGGACATGCATGGAAGACCTAACAATGCTAGGGTTAGGGTTTTGTAATACATTGTAATGGATGGTGAGCCAAAAATAAAAATAAGTAGTACTTAGAAGAAGAGAAAAGAATGGAGAGAAACAAAGGAGAAGAGAGAGGATGGGAACTGTAAGAACTGTACGAATCATTAAGTTGGCGATCTAGGGAGGGAATGAGTGACTCGATCATGAGGGTTAGATCATAGGCTGAGGATCCTGGTGCCATATAGTCAGCCTCATAGGGATCGAGGAGTTGTTGAGGAGAGTGAGACCTAAGAATTTAACCATGCATGACATGATATCTTTCTGAACCATAATAAAATCCTAAGAGCGAGATCTTTGTGGATGTATCCCAGAAAGGGTGAACCATGGTAACACTGTGTTGTGAAATTGAATGAATGTGTCTTTGTGTTTGATTAATTGATTACTGTTGAATGAATAAAGTGATTAAGTAGATCTGGTATTTTACATGCATACGTAGAATAATTGTTATAATCGGATGTTAAATAGACTAGAGAAAGGTTGTGATGTACAATACAGATCTCGCTCAGTCTCTAGTTGCAAACAACTGAGTATTGTAGCCACCCATAAGAGCTATCTTGGGTGATATTGCGTAGTGCATTCTGTGTACTACATTTCCTTTTCGATTACCATAGGGCTCGATAGTCTTAAGGAATTTTGTTGGGAAGCTTCTTGGGTAAAAAACGATGTCAATTTGTAGTGGTAAGTGGCTAGAGGGAAAGGGTGCGACCAACAAATGGTTCTATTGCCAACCGATTGGAAGGAAATGGGATTGACCACATGAGATCTACGGAAGGTGTGTCAAAAGAATACCAGATCAGATGATAAAAAGGTGACATAATGTGCCGCTAGAAGGGGATTTTGAGACCATGGAATCCCACAAAAGCAGAGATCGAAAGCTTGCTGAAGACAAAGGAGCTAGAGTTTGCGCAAAAAGATAACAAAATCCCCAAGTTAACACTGCACAAATATCTGGACAAGTACGTATTCACTGAATTACATGAATTATTTTTCTGTGAGTTCCCACACATATTGCAAGAGTGGATCAAAAGACTGAAACACAATCATCCGACAAATCGTATTAGACAACTAGAATGGAATCCAGAAGAGATTGCACAACTACAACGTGTCGATAATAAATTCACACGTGTAGTAGATTTTTGGCTCGACAGTATTGTAGTAGGATTTATAACAGAATTTGTAGTAGATATCGTGAAGTCATACATCGCAACAGAGAAAGCGTTTCTACGTAGGCCTTGAGGAACGTATATTAGATCGTTGTATACTTCTATTAAGATATTTCTCTATAAAAAAGGTGTAATGACAATGGAGTTAGACAACTAAACTTCCCTGCGTGCATGGGGGAAGGGGGGAAGCACTGACAGAAATAGGAGAAATGGAAGGAGAAGGGGATAAAGGAAGAAGGAGGAAGCCTTGGACCCAATCATGATGGACGAAAACCAGATCAAGTTGAACATGGAAACATATGGAAGGATGCATAGTGGGGTACCCTACCAATACAAGGTGAACACCAAAAAGAGATTCGTAGCTGCAAGGGAAGGCTTGGCAAGTGATGAAGATGAGGTAGAGGATCTCTAGGCTTTGGAGCAGATTGAGGAAATCCTACGCACGACATATGAGAGGAAGAAGAGAGGTCCAAGAGTGGGAATAGAAGGAAACAATCCTACCCATATTAAAGTCAGTGTGGAACCCATAAACCCATGTGCGACCAACACACAAAAAAGAAAACCACCATTTAGATAACCAAATTTTGGGAGAAGGAAGACAGCAGGAAGCACATCTACACAAGGAACAAAAAGTGGGGGAGCTAGTTTAGGAAGAATTAGTCAAGTATCTACACCGTGCGGAGGTAGTAGTTTAGAATTCATAATGACTGGGCATGATCCCACCATCAAGTTACCAAAATTCAAAGGAGACGCATTGGAGGACCGAGAGAAGCACCTGTTAATCTATGAAAATATCTGGGAAAAAAAATAGATCACAGACGAGGACACTAAACTTGCACAGTTAGCTATCACACTAATGGATCATGCACTAGATTGGTATATGATTTTAGCCACAAAAAATCAACCAGGGACAACGATAACGATTGTAGATAACAAGAAGTTGTTTATAAATGAGTTTCAAAAGACAAGCTCAGAGGACCAATACATGAACGAGATGATAGAAATTACACAGACAATAGGAAAATCCGTCTGGGAGATTGACCAAAGATTCAAGAGACTAAAAGGAAAGTTGAAATATATCATGACAGATATGCAACACATGCACATGTTTGTCAATTCACTACTAACACACTTAAAATATCCACTGCGACAACAGAATTTTCAGACGCAGGTAAAGGCTTTGCAGACATCCCTACAACTGGAAGAAAACCAATATCAGAAGACAGACCCAGCCATGGAAGAGTTGAAGGAGGATCTGAAGAACTTAACGTTCCAGCTAAACCAGAACAAAAGTAAGGACAAAAGAGAAGTTGTTTAGTGTACCACATGTAGGACACAAGGACACAATAAGAATGAATGTCCAACATTCGAGCAGTACATAGAAACAAGAATGCCAAATATGTTACCCAAAGGAGGACTATGGTGCGAGATATGAAAGAAATAGGGCCACGATCCATATAATTTCCCAACGATGCAGAAGTATTAGATAGTACCAAAGAGTTCATATTGAAACTTTTGCAGGTCAGTAGGCCATGGTGACAAAGACTGTAGAACCACGGAGTTGATGAGAGAGAGGACATCAGATGCATATAGGGTGTAGGAAAAATTGATGTTCGAGCAAGCCACACCTCAATTTAACCAGGTAGCAGCCCCATAAAACACTGCGCAACATCAATATAATATTGTGCAACAAACATATAACACAACACAACCATAGTACAACACAACACAACCCCACAACAATACAACGCAATATAACCAGGAGCCTTAGTATAACGCATTGCGAGGGGATTGAGTTGGCAACAGAGGCAGATGATGAGCAAGAGGAGGCTTTGGAAGAGGTAGAGGACCAGTGGTATGTCACAATTGTCAACATCCATGACACTATGCAAGAGAATGTCCACTTCCACCAATGAATTGTATGTATTGTCGCTCATCGGATAATGACACGAAAGAATGTCCTACGTTATTAGGGAAGATCCAGGAAAAGAGGAATCAAAACAATCAGAATGTTCAATGGATTTCAGCAGAAGCGAGGGATGAAGGAAGAAACATAAACATAGTTAAACACAGAGGAGCAAAAAAAGGAAATGACGCAGTACGAAAAGAGCGAGTACAACACCAATGGGTGAAGAAGCATGCTGAACCAAGGAAGAAATTTGATGTGCAGAATGAGAAGGAGATATTTAAGCAAGCTAGACAAGAATTTATGAAACCTGACATTGCGTCGGCCTCAACTGTGCAACATAGTAAGGAGGTACCAAAGTACAAGATGCCTCCATCGTTGGATCATACCAAAGGAATGCAGCCCCTGGAACAAGTAAGTACAATCAAAGGATTTTTGCAATCTTGTGTAAAATTACTAAATGATCCATACTTTGTCAAAGTATTACAAAATATGCCGAAATATGTAGTGTAGAGATAGAAAGAAATATAGAACAAAAAACACTCAATCACCTAGATACATGGAAGAACAAGTAGGGAGTTTAGGATGAACGCTAACATTAGAGATTTCAACATGGGAGGTATCATACTGGATCTAGGATCCGAAGTCAATGTATTACCCAAGAAGACATGGAAATGTATGGGAGAGACCACATTAGGATATTCACTCGTTCAACTGAAACTAGCAAACCAACACAGAGTTCTGCCAATAGGGCGGATGAAAGGAGTGATAATAGATCTGGATGGAGTGTGCACTAAAGTTGACTTCGAAGTAATAGAGATAGTGGACGACACAAAACCTTACCCAACATTTCTCGGCTTGGATTGGGTGTTTGATAACCAAGCCATAATCAACTTAAAGACATAAAAAAATACCTTCGATTCAGGAGAATACATGGTCATTGCACCATTAGACTCATCAGATTAGGAAAGGTTCATGGAGCCTACTTTCTTGGACTTGGAGGAAATTAGGCAGTTGTACAAAAAAATTGCGCAATATGAGGATTACGTAAACCCAAATGCATATGGGATACTTATTTTTCAGAGAATCACCTCATGTGTGACAGACTCAGATACAGGTTTAGAGAACTAGAAACAGAGGCTACATGAAGTTTCCACAAGAAGATGCGCAAGAATAGACTGCGCAGTAAGATGGGTAGGTACGGAGATAACGGAACCACCGAGCTTCCATGGGGTACATGATCTAGAAGCATTCTTGACACGTTACAAAGATGAAGTGTTAGAAAATCATAGACTCTTATCACTAAATATATCACTCAAGGCCACACCTGCAAGATGGTGGGGCGCACACAAAGAAACAATCAAGGACTGGTACCAATGTAATTGGTTACTGCGCATTAGGTTTGGTGCAGAACAAAGAAGCAACCAATAGCAGAAATATGATGGACAAGGAACACCAACAAAACACTTGGATAAGTGTAGAGTGTTGTGGAAAATGACACCCCCAAAGGAATGGTCTCATCATTTCGTACACACATTAGAGCGCATCCCAACAAACTGGTATATGGACCAGGAACTCCGCATAGGAACTATAGGCTGACCAGTACTACAACAAAAATTTACAGTCACTTTCTCATTTGAGCATGAGAACCCCAACATAGACATAGGCCTTAAAAAAATAAGAGGGGTGATATTCATTAAGGAACCAGAAGTTGAACTCATAATGGAAGAACAATAGCAGAATAGACAGACAGTGAAAGAACTATTGTCATGCTACCTTGTGCAGGAAGAAGTACCCTATGAAGATGATCCATGTGATATTCAGATTGAGGAAGTTGAAGGCGAAAGAGAAGTGGAAGGTCCACCTTTGGAATCCGAAGTAATTGCAGTGCCAATCAAGGTAAAGAAATTCAACATTGGAATAGTTGAGAATCCCAAACTGTCCATCATTGGAGACTAATCGGATGAGAAAACAATGGAAAGCATAATAGAGTTCTTGTGCAAGTACAACGACTTTTTCCCCAAAATTTTCACATAAATGAAGGGAATAGCAGGAGAGCTAGGTGAAATGAAGATACCACTCAGATTTGAGGCAAGACCGACCAGACATCGACCATAGAGACTAAATCCGATATATAAGAAAAAAGTCAAAGATAATATTGTTAGGATGATGGAGGCTGGAATCATAGAAACCATGGAAGAATCACAATGGATAAGATCGATGGTAGTTCAGGAGAAAAAACAAGGAAGGATAAGAATATGTGTTGAAATGAGGAAGCTGAATGATGTGTGCCTACATGACCCTTTCTCTATGCCTTTCATGGATGAGATGTTGGAGAACGAAGGAGGACAGGAATTTTATTCATTCCCAAATGGATTTTTTGGATACCACTAGATCAAGATAGCACCGGAAGACATATACAAGACCACTTTTGCTACAGAATGGGGATCCTACTGGTACACGGTCATGCTGTTTGGAATGAAGAATGCACCAACAATATTTTCCAGAGTAGTCATAGCTGCATTTAAAGAAATTATCCACCAGTTTATAGAGGTATACTTGGATGATTGGATAGTCTATAGTCTATTGAAAGACCATGTAGAGGTCTTGCAGCTGATGTTAGCAAGATGCAAGCAATGCCAGATATCGTTAAACATCAAGAAGTGCATTTTTGGAATACCTTTTGGGATGCTATTGGGCCATATAGTATGCAAGAAAGGTTTACTAGTATATCCTACCAAGATTGCAGTAATCGTTAACCTGCCACCACCAAAAATAGTTTGTCAACTAAGAGTGACATTGGGACACACAGTATACTACAAAGAATTTATAAAATGGTACGCACAGATCACCGTGCCAATGGAGAAACTTCTAAGGAAAGACACAAAGTTCCAGTGGAATGAGGATTATCAACACAATCTGGATACACTGAAAGAAAAGATGGTAACCACACCAATACTAGTATTCCTAGATTGGAAGAAAACATTCCACTTACATGTAGATGCATTGGCCATAGCACTTGGAGCTATTCCAGCGTAGCCAGGAGCAGGAGAATTGGATCATCCTTTAGCATTTGCTAGCAGAAAATTGTCAGAATCAGAACTGAGCTACAACACTACAGAGAGGGAAGGCCTAGCTATGGTCTACGCACTTCAGAATTTTAGACATTACTTACTGGGGAAACATTTCAAGATGTTCACAAACCATTCAACGCTCAAGTACATAGTCAAGAAGCCAGTGTTGGGGGGGAGAATCTGTAGATGGCTATTACTGTTACAAGAATTTGATTTTTAGGTAAGAGTCAAGCTAGGGAAGTTGAACGCAGGACTTGATCACTTGTCAAGGATCACGAATGGGGAGGAATATACAAATGTAGAGGACAACTTTCTAGATGCACAACTATTTTCATTCCATATCGCCAATGAATATTTCACAGACATTATCTAGTAATTAAGTACAAGGACTGTGCCACAGGAATATAACACCGCGCAAAATAAAAATCTAATAGTCTTAGATGCAAACTATCAGTTGATTGCAGGACACTTATACAAAATGGGCACAGATAAAATCTCGAGAAGATGTGTGCTAGAACATGAAAAAATAAGGATTTTGGTAGAATCCCATGAGGGAATAGTAGGAGGACATTATGTAGGAAAATATACCACGTAGAAGGTATTTCCTGTAGGACTATGGTGGTCGACCATTCACATAGACTCAAAAGAGTACTGCCAGAAATGCCTTGTATGTCAGATGGTTGGTAAACCGAATAGAAGGGACGAGATGCTCGTGCAACCACAGGTAACTTTGCAGGTATTCAACAAATGGGAAATAGATTTTGTGGGACCAATTAACCCACCATCAAAGACGACATGAGTAAGGTACATCATCACTGCGACGAAATACATGACAACATGGGTAGAAGAAGCACTAGTCAAAGATTGCAGCACAAAGACAACAACATACTTCCTGTTCAAGCAAGTGCTTGCTAGATTTGGTTGCCTAAGGATTTTTATGAGTGACCAAGGCACTCACTTCATTAACAATACTATTTGGGCCATAACTGAGGAATTTTAAGTCCATCATCAAAAGAGTACACCATATCATTCCAAAGCAAATGGGACTGTTATCCTCGATATCTAGGGATAACTAGGAGATCATGTCTCGAGGCCCACAGGTCCTAGACATGGAGTACCGAGAGCAGGATTGACTTGAGCATGGTCCTGGAGGACCCATATTTCTTCTTCTTCGCCAGATTTGTCCTGTCAGTAGCAGCAGCTTCCATCACCACCGGCTTGGACTTGCATCGGAGAGGGCTCTTGCTCCATGAGGTAATTGGTCCAAGGTATCATGGTATGTGTCATATTTGATCGTTATAACCCTCTTATATGTGCATTAGGTTCCTTTCATTTCTGATGACTGCTTGGATCTTACACTAATCCACTTGACCATTGTTGGGGTGATTGATGGGGTGACTTAGCAAGTTGATATTCATGGGTTTTGGTTTGCCAC
>JASDQU010296043.1:0-11362 GCA_032191745.1 Picea mariana | reverse complement strand
GAATTGTTGAGGATTTTGAAGAGATCTGCCAGTTGGGCATCGAGTGAGTGCAAGGAGTGAACCAAGGAACTCTCTTTCGAGTTAATTGAGAAGAGAAGTTTCAAGGAGAAGATACTCATAGAGTTATTGAATACTCTACAAGCTCAACAAGGAGTGCTTGAGTGGAAGTTTCCAAGAAGGCACTTGCATTTCTTTGAGGGACAGAAGGGACATAGACCTTTGAGGTATGAGCAGTTGAAGCTCAAGGAGGAAAGAAATATTTTTGAACACTCTTGAGGAGGACCTGCGCAAGGAGTGCACCAGGCCAACCCTCAAACAAAGTGTTGAAAGACAACCAGTTGAAGGCCAGTCAAAGTGTAAAGGGCGTGCCCAGAGGGAACTTGTTTTAAGTTCCAAAGCTCAATAGGTTGAGCATAGAGTGTGCCAAGAGGAGTGCCAAAGTTATTCTAAGGAAGACGCATAAGGTCCGAGTTCATTAGAGACTAAGAAAGGTCGACAAGCTCAGGAGAGATATCACAAGGAGTGTGAAAGAGTGGACTTATTCCAAGTCCCAAAGCTTAGGAGAGACAACGTCTTTGGAACACAAGTGAGACTCAATACATCGGGATCGCAAAAGAAAAATCAAAGGCCAAAACCTTTAAAACATTTGAATTCTTCCAATTTGGGTGAATTTGCAAACTCAGGAGGAGGAGCAACAACTATCGTTAGATCAACGGCAGAGGAGCAATTTGGACCATCGAAACTACGTCTAGATAGGAGAAGAGAGCGCAGGAGAAGATCGGATCTGAGACATTGGATCTGAGCACGTGGAATGTGGCTGAGGTATGTTGAAAACCTCATAGGTGAAGAGGAGATGGTTCACATCTGTGAGCGAGAAACTAGGAAGATTCTTAGTGATGATGAGAAGAATAGATCAGAGAAGGGTCTTAGAAACTGCCAGGTGAGTAGTAAAGAAAGTTCAAATTTCCAGTTGGGTAAGGGAGAGTAGATGGGACTGTCTGATAGTATCATGAACTCAGAGGTGAGTTTGGATCAGCAAGGAATGCTGACAGAGGAGGATCAGAGGAGTATTACGATAATTGGGGGAATTGAGATACTCCTACCAAGCAACCCAGTTGAGGCCATAGCATGTGTTGCAGATGCAACAACTAAAGAAGGAAAACGAACAATTAATATTATAGAGGAATAAGAGAAGGAGCATACACTGACGTTTTCCCTAGCAGAAGGAGAAGAGAATTCAAAGGAATTGCTTGAAAGTTTCATCCAGGAAGCTAAACAGGATATGATTGCAGCATTGAAGCTTGTAGAAGAAGAGGAAGCGAACATCATGGACTTTGTTGATCTATGTGAAGAACTGGAATCCCTAGAGAGAAGGGTAATGGTGAAAATATTTCACATCCAACAGGCTAAGTTGGAAGCAGCTGAAGGAGCATACTAGCCTGAGGAACAACTGGAGGAAGCTGGAGTTGAACCAGTGCAAGGAGAACTAGCAGAAGCAAATCTATTAGGGGAAGAAACTGAGCAACAACTTAGCAATGAGACTACAAAAGTGAAGTTTGCAGAAGGGTGGCAAGCTAATTCCATAGAAGAATAAAATGATATGGGGGATCAAGATGATTTACCCACTGATAAGGAGGAGTTGCAGCCAAGAAGTCTTCATAAAAAGAGCCAACCACTGTAGCAGTTGGACGAGGTGATAGAGGATATATAGAGGCTGATGTTGAGGTCAACACAAGAAGTAGTTAGTAAAGGGAAGATGAAAAGGGTACAATATACCATAGCAGTAGGGGAGAAGGAGAAGAATAAGCAGCAGCAACAACAACAAGGTAGTGAAGCAGATGGACAATTCCAGAAGAGAGTTTGGGATCTAGGAGGATTTCAATAGATCTGGGAAGCTCATGAGCAAGAGCTCATGAATTTTTCACAGAAGTGGAGTATGATGCAGGAGCATCACTCCACCTCAGTAAATGTGCTAGCACGCAAACAGGTTGATGTGCAATGGGGAAAGGGAGAGGCATTGAACCTCCCATTTTTAAATTCGAAATATGATCCTATATGGATTTTGTGTTGTAAGGCTGTAAAAAATGAGGCATGCCTTTGTATAGGTAGTGGATTGGGTTGCCTTAAATGGTTTCTTGTAGCAAGTATAGATCTTAGTTAGGTATGGACATTCATTTATGCAATGATTCATAGGAGTATGGTGTCTTAACTGAGACAACAATGTCANTGGAAGTTTCCAAGAGGGCACTTGCATCTCTTTGAGGGATAGAAGGGACAAAGACCTTTGAGGTACGAGTAGTTGAAGCTCAAGGAGGAAAGCAGAGTTGTTGAACACTCTGGAGAAGACCTGCGTAAGGAGTGCACCAAGCCAACACTCGGGCAAAGTGTTGAAAGACATCCAGTTGAAGGCCAGTCAAAGCACAAGGGGTGCACGCAAAGAGAACTTGTTTTAAGTTCCAAATCTCAAGAGGTTGAGCGCTGAGTGTGCAGGGAGGAGCACCAAAATTCTTCTAAGGAAGATGAAAAAGGGTTGAGTCCCTTAGAGACTAATAAAGGTCGACAAGCTCAGGAGAGATAACACAATGAGTGTACAAGAGTGGACTTATTCCAAATCCCAAATCTCAGGAGAGACATCATCTTTGGAACACAGGTGAGACTCAAGACATCGGTCTTGTTAGCACTCAGTAAATCTATTTGGCTGATAAACAGATGATGAAGGTAACTTTTTCAACAAACTTTGAGACCTAAAACTAGCCTTTCGGATTTGGAGAGGGCTCTCTCAGAAATGGCGCAGTCTCCACGCAGGATATGTCTTTGTGAACAGTGGCTAGATTTAACACCAATGATAAAATGCTTCTGGTTATGTTGGAGCAGAAAAGTAAAACTCAGGCTATGGGGTCATTCTGAGGAAGAGATGGAACAAATGAATCAGTGACTAGATTCGAGAGGGAAAGGCTAGGCGAGCAACAACCTTAAGTGTAAACCGTAAAGTGTGGTGGGAGAAAACACACAAGAAGTAACTCAAGAAAACTGTTGTGGATGAGTTCAGATTTTTCTTGAGAGGAAAACGTTTTGTTTAAGTGGCACGAACAAGGGGTGCAGTACAACGAATCCACAGGTTCAAAAATTCATTCCAAAATAGAGTATATGAGATATGAAATAAAAGATAATAGGAAGCACATATGTAGAGAAAGAGACAGAATACATCCGACTATCACAATTAGAATCTTTTCATCAAATCATAGGACCTTTGCATTAAATTTCAGTCAAGACTCAGACTTCATACAATAGCATTTGTTTCTCACAATTGCCAAACAACCTAGCTTACATCGAAAAGATGAAATATATAAGTGAGGGTGCCGCTTGGGCTGCCCTACTTTCTAACTGCTAAACCTAGACTAGGAAAACCCGTGCCACATGTGCCAGAAACTCTTCGCATGGCACTATATAAAAATAAACAACTATCATTTATGTATACTAACAACCACCTTTGGGTTCACCACGTGTTCTGATCGTCGTTCAGGATCCGATGTAGGAAAAATGTGTCGCTGTATCTCTTGATCAGACATCCCAACGAATAGGTTTCTGTCCAAAACTTGTTGTCTGCAATGTTGGTTTCACCTTCCATTATACGCCTATTAGCTGGAGAGCCGTGCGTAGCAAACAATTGTTTGATTCTCGTGACCATTATCAAAATGGTGAGATGCTTCAGAGGATGCGTATCACTCAAAACTGTTTTGAATAAGAATATCGCCCATTAATCTTTCTCTCCTTGTGCACTAGCAAGATCCACGCAGACTCCCTATTCGGCTGCCCCGCTCTCTCTGAGATGCTCCATGTGCCTTTCCTCTGCTAGCCTTTGTGCCTCTTGCAGCTATAAAATAACGATCTGAGCCTCTTCAATTTTCCTTTTTAGCCACACCACATTCCCTCCGCGACTCTGTGCAACTAATGCCTCTGTGGTTTTTGTCTCTAGATGTTGTTTTAATTCCCTGTTCTCCTGATACAGCTTGAAAATAGCCATATTTGCTTACTTTAGCAGCTAATATGGTGTTTCCTCATTCGTTCTCGTGGCTTCCACCTTCCTTATTTTGATCCTGCATTCTTGGCTCAAATATCCGGCATCCTCTAGTTGGGTGACGTGCCTGAGTAATCCTTCAGCAGCCGGTCTGCCACGCGGTCCTTTTGGAATTCAAATCTTCATGATCTCCTCACTCTTTCTTGGCCGACCCCTCCTCTGAGGTAGCTGCTGTTCATAGGAGGAGGCTCCTGTCATCTCCCTCTTCTGTGTGAATATCTCTATTTCAACTATCCCATGTCTTAAACTGATCTCTTCTGTAGGTGAAAGAATGGTTTCCTCCACATCTTTGGGAATGGTTGTTATAGGTGTGAAAGAATCCCAATCTCTTTGAGGTTCAGACCTCATAGTTATTCCACTTCGTGCACCCTTTCCTATACTCTAAGGAGCTGCCATGGCATGACCAAGGTATACTCCATGCGCAACTTTGAACGAATGTATCGGGGAAAAGTTCTGAAACAATTGAACTGGCAAAGGGAAAACTATGAAAAACAACTTGAACCAGGTTCTACGACTAGAGAGCACGTCAAGCATATGATATTTATAGCGAATTGACTGAGAGAGGAAACATCTTGGAAATCAATGAATTTATGGTGATGAGATGTTTCAAGTCAGCCTTTAGGTTGTTCATTGAAAATCCCTGCGTGTGGAATGTAGGTGATACGATTTGCTATGCATGTGTAATATGAAAGATGCAATTTTTCATTCCTTCAGCCTTCATGATGAATTGATAATAACTATGGCACTTGCTGACGCAGCCTTATATTAACCATTTGACTCGACAGAGGTACATAGAAGCTGGCTTTATTAATGAGATTCGACCTTTGGGGAAAATACATGCCCGTACCACATATATAGTTTTCGACTCTGACACCCCTTCCCATTTTCAAGGGCCAACTGACCATTTGCTGACTTCAGCCTCACAGTGTTACGTACCTGACTTCACATGTTTGGGTGCATGGATTGGGACGTGACTCAAAATCGACTCTAAATGGAAAGAAAAGTGGCAGCACTAGCAACTGGCTCCAATGGGGATGCTATCCTCCCTGTGAGGTAGAAAGGAACAGTGGCCCAGGTGCCTAACCATTGGGCTTTATTTGATGTCTAGATGATAAGTAATATAAACGATGGATGGAAGAAAAAACTAGACTCGATGACGCAACTTCTAAGACTTCAACATAAAATTAGTGCCTTCACTTCGGCCTTCAATTTTCTGCTGACCTACTGACTCAACACAAATTGAGCGACTATTTAGAATGATGAATGACTCAAACAAAATTTATTACATCAAGTAACATTTGAGGAACCTTCCATTTACAGGCCCCCAACCAAGACATTCTCCATCCGGTCCTTTAAGGAAATAAGCATTGTCTCTGCAGTACACACTGACTTTGTGTGGTCCTATCCAAAGGTGATCGAACTTTTCATGTTTTCCTTTATCTTCATTTCTCGCATCCCATATTAGCACTAGATCTCCCACCTGAAGATCTTCTTGCTTGGAATGTTTGTCAAAAGATTTATTTATCCTCTCCTGATGGAGTTGAGATCGATTATACACCTGTTCCCTCGCCTACTGGGTGTGAATAAACTGGTTTATCCTCCTCCACGCACCATTCAGATCGACCTCTTTCTCTTGCAACAATTTTCTGATGGGCGGTCCCAATGCAATAGGGAAGATCGTGTCTACGCTGTAAACAATATGGAAAGGCGATGTTGATAAGGATTTTTTGGTGGTAATCCGATCTGTCCACAACAGGTAGATAAGCTTCTTATGACAGGCTCTCTTGTTGTCTTGCAATATCCTTTTGATGATTTTGGTCAGGCTCTTATTCAAGGATTTTGCTAACCTATTTCCCTATGGATAATATGTCATGGAATGTCCCAAGGTTATGTTATAGTCCTGACATAACTTCTCCATCCTTTTAGACTTGAACACAACCACATTATCTGTTATGATCTTTACAGGACATTCGAACCTTGACAAAATGTTTTTCTCAAGGAACTGTATGATGACCGCGTTGGTGGCTTGCTTTGTGGGGACCGCCTCAATCCACTTTGTAAAATAATCGGTGGTCGTGTGAATCAATTTATGTTGTGTGGAGGATGGCAGGTTTATTTCTCCTATTAAATCTAGCCCCCACTGCATGAAAGTTGCCTCGACTGATATTGTCAAGACAATTTGGGTATTTTGTCTTTCTCCCTGTCTCTTTATGGATTCTTCTCTACATTTTATTGTACTCCTTGGATGCTTATTGGTTTTAAGATCCTTGATTGAGTTCTTGTTAGACCAAGATTCTTCTTTTTTTCTTTCAGTTCTCACTACCTTGAGTGCGTGCTTTGTTTGTAGCCTCTTTCTTCATGTCTTTTGCATCTGCATAGGACTCTTTCTCTTGATTGAAAGTAATGGAGCATTGAAGGTTTTGTGTTTACTTTATGTATGCATCATAATCAAACAAAGAACATATATGCATTCTTGATTTTAGGTAGTGAAACTAGCTTGGATTTGAAGTAGCAGAATTGCATGTTTTCGAGCATTTTTGGGACATTGTGCATCTAAAATGATGAATGTTTTCTCCTTCTCGTAGCATAGTTTTCATCGAAATGAAAAGATTGCATATTCATCCCTTTGCATAACTTTCAAGTCAGTCAAAACACCATATTGTCCACGCCATTTTCCTTTTGAGTAACAACAACCTTAAAAGTCAAGCACTAAACTAAAATTTATCAGACTTTTTACATCTTTGTTAGCAAACCTACATTAGTTTAAGGTGTAGGGATTTGGAATAGGTTGAAAGGATAAATTTCCAAAGATATCAAACAAACTTAGTATCTTGCAGTAGGGAGAGTGAAATCCAATTGTTGTATAGGCTTTCTAGGATCCCTCTCTCACACAGGGGTTACGCACGAGGTCGCATTCGGGTGAATTATGGAGATTATCCCTCCGTGGTTCAATTATTTGTAGTGGTCAGATCGTATATTGGGGGTCACTTGAAGGTATACCCACGATTATGTATGGGAGCCTCTCGGGTTGATTTCAGACTTGTTATCCTTCCCATACGTTACAACTGGATTGTCGACTATACCTGCCTAGGGGCTAACTACGAATTGGTGACCTTAGTAGCCATAATATTTAGGGTCCCACACGAGGTGATGGTGAAGGGAAGTCTCACTGTACCTGGAACAAACATTGGTCAAACTCACTCGGGCTCCTTGGAGGGTAAATCCACAATTACTGCGTGGAAGCTTGCACCAAGGCGTAAGTCCGTTAAGCAGGTCTCCAACGTAACTGATCCACCCACTCTATCCCTGCCCCTTCCTATTTTGATCTCGCGACGTTGGATTTCATCACCATCTAGTGGTTTCATTGTAGGAAGGTTTGTTTGATTGATTGCTTCTTAGATTCAGAGCGTGTGTTGTTTGTTTTACTTAGTGTACCTTAGGTCGAGTCAGTGTTAATGGCATCGAATCTCGAGAGTACCAATGGAGGAACCCCTTCTCCTGGGGAACCTTATACATTTCCTTCGTTTGGAAACTTTGGTCTTCCGTATATTGCCACACTGAGTCTTCTAGGACTCACCATCGGATTACCAATTTGGTTGTTCCCCAGTACAGTGATCCTGAATCCTCCCAATGTTTCAACTACACCTAACACTATAGATGTCATTACAACACCCACAAATCAACCTCATGTTGACTTTTCGCCTTCTTCGTCCATCAAGTCTCCTTCCATTTCTCCTTCTTCACCTAGTGAAATCTCTAAAGAAAGTATCCAGATTGATAAGAAGAAGAAGAAACAGAAAGAGAAGAAGAATAAAAGCCTGAAAAGGACCAAGGCCCCAACAAAATCATATGTTGGCTCTAAGCAACCAGTTACCATTAATAGTACTAGGAGTGTTGATGAGGTCAACAAGATTAAAATGAAGAATCCGAAACCCAAATTCCCTTGCAGTCTTTGTAAGGGTGACGACTTTCTGAGGGATTTCCCCGGTCTTATCAAGGTATTAAAAATGTGGTCCTCCACGTCATCGGCCTCTTCTAAACATGCCAATGATACCTCTTCAACTAGTGATGTTAAGGTTGGTAAGAAGAAGACAAGTGTCAAGTTTCCTTGCATGTTATGCAAGGGTGATCATTACTCTTACCTTTGTCCTCACATGGATGAGGCTTCTTCTCTTTTGGAAAAAATTCAATTTCCAAAAGGTTATCGTAAGCTTTCCCCCAACTCATCATTAGTTGATGAACTGGTCAATCCGGTTCCATCCTCGGTCAGTCTGGTTGATCAGGTGGTCAATCTGTTTTCCTCCTTGATTGAACTACAAACCCAAGTAGCTAATCCAGTTCCGTCATCGATCAGCCCCACTATTCATCAAAAGAGTGTAACCCAAGTGGTCGATCAGTTTTTATCCTCAGTCAATCCCACTCTCCCATTAGAGATTCACTCCAAAGCGGTCGATCCATTTCCACTCGTAGACCCCATTCTCCCCTTGGAGAATGAAACCAAAGTGGTCAATCTGGTTCTGTCATCAGTCAATCCCACTCCTCCTTTGACGAGTGCCAAAGTGGTTGATCTAGTCCCTTCCTTGATCAGTCCCACCCTTCATCCGAAGAGTGCCAAAGTGGTTGATCCAGTCCCTTTGTCGATCAATCCCACTCTTCCTTTGAAGAGTGCCTGTGTGGTAGATCCGATCCAATCATCGGTCGATCCTACTCTCCCTCTAGAGAGAAAACCCGATAACGCTCATGTTTTTCTCATTGATACAGACTCTACCATGTCGGGGGGCTTTCCTCCTTCTCTCGTGAAACACCCTCCAAGTAATGAGGCCATCCTTTTTGATTGGGGTGCACTAACTAGACCTCGTCTTCCCTCTCACATTCCTTTCCAAATTACAATACAGGTTTGTGGTCAGGACATTCCTCAAACACTGATAGATGAAGGTGCATCCGTTAGTATTTTGTCTTCTGTTGCTTGGTACGCTTTGGGTTTCCACAGCTTGCACTGGTTACACAGAATTTGTTAGCTTTTAACAGAAGAACTAGTCAACCTTTAGGGACCCTCCCTCAGTTTCCCGTAACTTTGGGAGGGAAAAATGTCTTTATTGATTGCATGGTAGTCTGAGACCCCTTGGATTTCGCTTTACTCCTCGAGCGGGATTATGTCTATTCAATGAAATCTATTGTGTCCACTCTTTTTTGTGTGATATATTTCCCTCACGATGGAGGAATTGTGACTATTAATCAACTTTCATTCATCGGTGCTGACAGGATTACCTCCCTAAATGGTTCTTATATGCAGGCAGTATTTCCCCCCGCCACATGTCAATTATGTGGCGTTGTCTCCAATGACTTCAACTTCTGATGATTTAGATCCGGTAGTTGACATGGTGATGGTGATCTCTTCGGTAGGGCTATTGGAGCCTAATATCCTTATCCCTGTCACAGCCCTCGACATGTGTTCCTTCCCAAGTGATTATCTTCCATCCAGTGAAGATCTCCTGGAGGCCATGATCGAGTTTTGTCCCTTGACATGGTATCCTTCCAAAGCGTTATTCTCTTGGAATCCATGATCAAGAAGAGGCCACGAGCATAGTTTCTCTTCTCTGTGGCAAGCTCGCTAAAAAATGAAATAGAGGTCATGAGCATAGTTTCTCTTCTCTGTGGCAAGCTCGTTAAAAAATGAAACAGAGGCCCTGAGCATAATTCTTTTCCTATGTCAAGCTCATTAAAAAATGAAACAGTCACCTATCTTGAACCTTCTTTTCATCCACCCTTCTCATCTACTAAAGAAATTGGTGACAAAATCAATTTCGGTGAATGAATTGAAGCTTGGAGGGTATGTCTCCAGCCTTTGATGATCATTCTGGAGTTAAGCCACTAGCTTTCAAGCTGGGGGCATACCGAGCTTAGTCTTTGTTCTTCCTCGTGCTCGTAAATACATGAGAATGCATATAGGTAGACTTTTATCTCTTTTTCAAACCTGTATGGATACACAAAAAAGGAACCCCCTGGAGTTGTCTTTAAGCTCTTTTTAGACTCTCTAAACATGAAAAGATTGTTGAGTGATCTTGCTTCCTTTCCCACTCGTTAAAAGGTTTTAAAGGGTGTCTTTTGAGTGATAATTTATCTCTTTTTCGGCCTCGCGAGACTAACATTACGAAAAAGGACAACATTGGAGTCATATTTAAGTTCTTTTTAGACTCTCTAACGAAGAAAAGATTGTTGGGCGACCTTGTTCTCTTCACACTCGTTAAAGTATTTGAAGGAAACGTCTATTGAGTGATAGTTTATCTCTTTTTCGGTCTCATCAAACTACTTTACGAAAAAGGAACTGAGAGATTTCTCTTTTAAATGTTTTTCCAGACTCTATAATCATGAAGAACCTTCGAGTTTACCTTCTCTGGACTTGTTAAACCATCATACAGTGAAGGGCCCATATGGGATTGAACCCTTACTTCTTCCAGTTCATTAAACAAAGGAAGAGAAACTTACTGAACGTGAGTTATATCGAGCATGTGTTACCCTCCTCGAGCTCATTAAATTAAAAAGAGGTACTCATCTCTCTGGGTGGGGGAAAAATTGAAAGAAGCAGGCCAAGCAGTTTTTGAGAACATTACCAAGTAACTCTTAGATTCACCCTTGAACACAACACTTTGTCTTTGTGCACATATTAATTCGCTGAACCTCTGCACTAAACCAATCCTCTGAGTTTTTCTTATTCCTTTGGGTCACCCGACGAAAGTCACAGTATCCATTGCATCATCGTGTTTTGGTCTATGTCATGTTTCTGCTATTGTCCCTCAGTGTTCAAGGGAAGTATCTGCCTCGAGAGTCAGCCATCACAAATATCTTGTCTTAATACCCGTGTCATTCCATGTTCATTTGATCTACCAATTACATCTCTATGTCTGTTTTGTGTCATTGATGGGGGATACATCAAGGCCCTTCTTCGATGAGTCTATTCCTGTCGACTTCAACACATTATCCAGGAACTAGACTTAGAAACCAGTTATTACTTTGGGACCTGCATGCCTCAATGGTAGGCCTCCTCACATTCGACAGTGGGTTTACATCATTGACCTCTGATTGGATGATTCCACGGATGTTCGACTTCATCTCATCCATTCACATTCATTGGAATGTACTAGGGTACCTTGGGAATCATTGACATCAATGGTGATCTCCCTTGCGCTTGTTAACGATTTACATCATTGACCGGTAATCAAGTGGTTTCTTCCATGTTCGACATCAGGACATCTATTCACATGGTTAGATTCGTACTACATCAGG
>JASDQU010296041.1:0-11162 GCA_032191745.1 Picea mariana | reverse complement strand
ATAATGACATCAAACAGGTTTAGGGGACTAGATCCAGAAATAGAGAAATCAGCAGGGGAAGCCCCTCAGGTTTTACCTATAGCAGAAGCAGAGAAAGGGAAGTCAACTCCAGAAGCTAGAGAGGAGTCGATGCCAAAAAGGGTGGAAGAGAAAGGACAAACTGCGGGCGGAAAGAACCTAGATCCATAAGTGGAGGAAGGAGAGGTCTCCTCAGACAATGACAACGAGGGAGCAAGTGACACCATTATCACCCCAATAAAAACTGACCGAGGAAGGAAATCCAAGATAGAAGAAAGAGAAAAGGAGACATACAAAGATGTCATGAGTGGATCGAAGCCAACAATCAGAAAACTGGTCAGTTTTAGGCAAACAAGGAAGCACTCCAGGGCCCCTCAAGGAGCCCATATCTGCCCGCTAGGTAAATCATGATACTAACCTCCTGGAACTGCAGAGATTTCGGCAGTAGAATAAAGGAAGAGGTGCTTAAAGATATCAATAGAAATTCAAACTCCGAGATCCTCCTTATCCAACAAACCAAGATGGAAGAACAAGACTTCCTCAACATAACAAACACAATTTAGAAAACAAGCAAAGGAATAGATGAAAGTGCAAGAGGATCCTCGGGAGGTATATGCACTCTCTGGAACCATACGAAGTATGACCTTATTAAATATGAAACATGCAAGCATTGGATCTACACCAACCTCCTTCACAAAGAAACGGGCCGACAGGTAAGTCTCTTCAATCTTTATGTGCCTATCCTCTTGGAGGAAAAAAGACTTTGGTGGGATACCCTAAAATATTACCTACTAATAAATGAGCTGGAAAATATCATCATTGGGGGGGACCTCAATGTGACCCTGAAAACGACCGAGAAAAAAGGTGGCTCCATTGTGCGAGATCCGACAGGGGAATGGGTAGAAGATATCATGTCAGATTGGGAGCTAGAAGATGTCAAACCTACTAAAGGGAAATATACGTGGTCTAATAAGAGGGCAAGACTAGGGCACATTACTGCTAGGTTGGATAGGTTCTTAGTTCATAGAACCTTTATGCTTCTAGGCCTCACCCTGTCCTCCTCCATCCTTCCTCATAGTGTGTCGGACCACAAACCAATCTTGTTGGATATTTCACATGACAAGAACCTTGGGCCAATCCCTTTCAGATTTAGCCCAGCCTGGCTCCAAGATGAAAGCTTCCGGGATCTGGTTACCAAAACCTGGAATGAAACAGTAAGAGGCTCTTCCTTCTTTGTTTGGGAAAAAAAACTCAGAATATTAAAGGTAGTGAAGGTAGTGCTAAAGTCCTGGGAAAAAAATCTCCCTAACCCTACTTTAGCTCACCAAGAAACCCAAAAACAACTTGAAAAACACCAGCTAGATATGGAAAATCAAGAAATCACCCAAGAAACTATGCAACAAGAGGATCAGCTCCAAACAAATTGGCATCAAGCTTTTAGATAGGAGGAAAAGTATTGGCAACAAAAATCCAGGAGCCTCTGGTTGGAAGAAGGGGATAAAAATATTGTCTTCTTCCACAAACAAGTCGAAGCTCGAAAGAAGTTCAAAAATGTCACGGAAATTCAGGTCCAAAATCAGACGATAACAGATTTTGAAGGCATAAAAGCAACTGTGGTAGGAGCCTTTGAAACTCTTTACACAGAAACTCAAAGAACTGCTATAGATCCCAAATATTACCCCCTCTCTTTATTTCCGACCCTCATTCACAATGATGTCAACATAAAGCTAACTAAGGTAGTCAAGCAACAAGAAATCAAAGAGGCAATTGATCAAATGAACCTAGACAAAGCCCCAGGTCCAGATGGGTTCACAGCCAGATTTTACCAAAACAGTTGGGATATAATAAAATCAGACCTTACAAAGCTGATCAGGAAGTATCAGACTTGCACCAAGATAGGAGGAGGAACAAATTCATCCTTTCTTTCTCTCATTCCCAAAGAAAACGGAGAAATCACCTTTGAAAGGTTTCTCCCAATTTCTCTCTGCAACACAAGTTACAAAATCCTCACCAAAATAATAGCTAACAGAATTAAAAATATCCTTCCCGCTATTATCCCGAAAAATCAAGGAGGATTTGTAAAAGGTCGGTATATAGTGGATAACATCATCCTCGTCCAAGAGGCCCTTCACTCAAGCGTTCGCAGAAAATACAAAGGTATGATAATCAAACTCGACTTGGTAAATGTGTTTGATAGAGTCAGACATAAATTTATTTTCAAGGTTATGGAAAAATTTGGTTTCACCCCCTCCTTCATAAATTGGATTAAAGCTTGTATTGGCTCCCCTTGGATATCCCCTATAGTGAATGGTCGGGCCACTAAGTTCTTTCAAGCCTCTAAGGGCCTTAGGCAAGGCTGCCCCCTCTCCCCACTCCTCTATGTCATCCAAGCCTCGGTTCTGAGCTACCAAATGGAACACGACCAATCACATAACAACCTTCTCATCCTGAGAATTTCCCCTGGGGTAAAATACATCAACCATGCCCAATTTGCAGATGACATGTTGCTAATGGGAGGAGCAAGTATGCCTACAACAAGGAAATTCAAAAAGGAGTTAGACGCCTACACAAAAGTCTCAGGAAGTGTGATAAGCCTGACTAAAAATAAGATCTTTGGATGGAACATAACTCCAAGGGAGATTCTAGATACCTCAATAATCCTTGGAATGGAAGGTTGCACCACCTGGGATGCATTTAAATACCTGGGCGTCCCTATTTTCAAATCTAATCCAAAGGCTTTGCATTGGGACCAACTGATAGAAAAAATTAAAAATAAAATAAACTCTTGGGAAGAAAATGGGTTAAACCTTGCAGGCAAAGTGGTCCTCATCAAGGCAGTGTTAGTCAGCATCCTGATCTACCAATGCTCCTTACTTTTAGCCCCAATGTCCACTTTCCATAAAATTGAAGCACTATTCAAAAGATTCCTCTAGGAGGGAGGGAAGTAGACATGGAGGAAACTACACCTTATCAGCTGGGAAAAAATAACCAAGCCCTACCTTGAAGGGGGAATCCAATTTAAAAACCCCCAGACTCAAAATTTAGCCTTGGGAGCAAATATCTTATGGCGCATAATCATCGGTAATTCCTCCTGGAGTAAAAGAGTTTTATGGAAGAAGTACTTTCGAGGCCCAAGGAAAAAGTGCCTTGACAGTCCAACAAAGGTGGTGAAAGGATCCCCAATCTTCTCTCTTTTCCAGAAGGCTCATAGACACTTTAAACCTCACCTCACATGGATACCAAGCAATGGTAAAGAAATCAAGGTTTGGGAAGACTGAATCATGGGAGACCCCCCACAAGACTCGAAGCAGGGTCTAGATCGCCTTAAAGAGTGGACGAGACTCCATAATTTACAATATGTGGGATATCTCACATTGGGAAAACAATAAAAACCACTCCTGGCTAAGGTGGGAAATTGCCAAGTTACTCCTAGAGATAGAAGAGGAATGGAACATGTTGAAGTACTGGTTGCAAGGGAAAACCCCCTTAAAAAAAAGGAAAAAATACAAGAGAGGATGGGGACTGTTTTTTGGACCTTACACTACAACAACAGGATATCAGCATATAGGAGTAGTTCCCCATGTCCCCCCAGACCCAGCAATGTGGAAATCCATCTGGTCCTCCAAGTCAATTCCAAATATAGATATGTATGTCTAGACCACGACACATAGAGGTATTCTCACTGGCAAAAATCTAAGAAGAAGAGGATGGGAAGGCCCCTCCAGATGCCCACTCTGCTGTCAAGAAGAGGAGACTACAAACCACCTACTTTTAAGCTGCACTTAATCCAAAGAAGTCTGGAATTTAACCCTTGGACTGCACCCAGACACCCTTGTTTTACCTCAAGAAGTCATCGCCCTGCTCTGGAATTGGAACTCCCTTTGCCCCTTTCAAACAACAAAAGAGGGTCAACTCTCCAAGCTTTGGAGAACCCTCCCAAAATTTATTCTCTGGAAGATCTGGCTTGAACGAAATAACAGGTTATTCAGAGAAGCCAAAAGCAGCCCTTCCCAGGTAGCTACAAAGATAAAGGCCCATTTTGGCGAGAGTGCCCACTACTTCTGTAAAGCAGCAAACTCAAAGCCGCTAGAATTGGAAGAGAAAATCTGGATTGAACATCTTAAGCTCCAAGATCAACAACAACAAAATCATAACAACTCGCACCACCAAGAATGGGAAATCAGGATGGAGGAGAAAGAGTTCGAAGAATGGAAAAGAAAGGAAAATAAGTACATTCTATTCTTTGATGGAGCTTCCAAAGGGAACCCGGGAGTGGCAGGAGGAAGAGGAATCCTGGTAGGCCCCAACGGACTCCCAGAAATCAGGTTTACCTGGGGACTTAGCATAGAAAGAAATAACATAGCCGAAGCTTTGGCCCTCTGGCAAGGGCTAAATCAAGATATTTTTCACAACGTCTGAGAGGTGGTGATAATAGGGGATTCATAGCTAATAATCCAAGCCTTAATTCTCCGCAACAAAGCCCGAAATGCAAAACTCCAACACATTTTGGAGAAAATCCATCTCCTCCCGGGAAAGCTTCGAACTTATTAGCTTTACCACGTCCTTCGAGGAATGAATACAATAGTGGACGAAGAAGCCAATAGGGGAGCCTCTCAAGAATTGGAATTTTACAAATCAACGGAACCTTCACCAGTTGGGAACTCCCATGAGAGATTGATATAAGACAGGGATACGAGCTGGAAAGTGGGCAAGTCAAGTCCTTGAAGGTACAGGGCTGACTCCACCATAGTTAGCAGTCAGAAGGATGTCAGATCTGATGGAGTTGGCCATCATTTGGTAGTTGAAACCAAGAAAGAGCCCATGCTCTCTAGATCACGCATATCACATGGGAGCAACGAATCTGTGGATTTATGAGTTAAAAGGAGATACAAGGAAGGAAGCTATGCAGTCTAGAAGCAGTCGAAGACTGGAGAGGAAGGAAAGTAGAAGCGTAGCGGTCAGAGGAGAGAGAACCCCGCATAGGAGCAGCAAACCAAAAGCAGCAAGGGAAGTGATGGAGTCGAGATCAGGCAGTAAGCCAATGACGGAAGAGCAACTGGCAACACTGGAGGCAAACATGCAACATCTCAGGCATCAGTTGAACAATCTGGACAACTTCCTCCAGAACTTAGATATCGACGTAGGGAGAAGGTTGGAGATGTTAGAAAATGACATCACTTCTACCAAATTTGGTCTTTCTAAGGAGCTGAGGAAACTCCGCAAGGAACTCAAAGACCCAAAACAAGAATTCGATGAAAGGGTCAGTGGCTTGGAACAACAAATGGAGCAGTTAAATAAAGAATGGAAGTAGGAGAGGGATCACCCCAAGAAGGGAGGCTCCAAGTAACCTGGTAAGGGTCACCTAGGCCAGGAATTGGCCACGGCAAATAACTCTGGGAGGAAGGCGTTTTGTATAAAAGCCTTCTCAAGTAATGACTATGTTAAGAACTACTTGTGTGAAGTTTGTAACTGTTTAGCCAAGTTTGGCCTAGCTCATATGTAATAGATCCAGTGGCTTACCACTGCTTTTCTATAATAAAATCTCATTATCTATTCCTGTCAAATAAACAACAACATTATATTCGTGTAATATTATTAAAATTAATGTCACATTGTTAACATAACATTATTAATGAAAGATATTCAACGTATATTAACATTAATATTAACATTAATGTAACATTATTAAAATTATATTTATGTAACATTATCATTATTAAGATTACTAATGTAACATTATTGTAATATTAATGTGTCATTAATGTAACTTTATTAATTAAGTCGATACTTGCATAACATTAATATCAATAATTATAAAATTAATGTTATATAGTTATTGGAAACATAATTATTTATATTTAAAAATAAGAAAAATTTTTAAAAAAATATTTTAATTATTTTATTTTAAGTTTTCTAAAATTATTAGATTCAATTATTTTATTGAATAAATAATAATACCTAGTATTACTATATTAATATATATTTATTTATTATTGTATTACTATATTTATTCATTACTATTAATGTATTTTACATTAGTAGTACATTAGCATAGCACAATATGATATTATTACATTAATTTAAACAACAATAATATTACATTAATACATTAATAATATTACTATGAAGATTTTTAATAATATGAAGATTATATATTAATGCTAATAAATGATTATATATATATATTAGCATGCATGGGATGGACACATTTACAAAATAAATAATCAAATTTGTAAGCTATACATATAGGGTTTAGGGTTAAGAAGGGATATTTAAGAGATTAATTAAGTATGGTGATTGATCACACTCAATTCCAAAAATTTCTCCACATAGTATGCAAAGTTTTCCAAAATTTTATCAAGAACATTAATTTGAAATTTAATTACTCTCCCATAATCATATTATTTAAACTATTCAGTTAAATCTACAAAAATTAAAAAAATTACTAAATTTATTAAACATAATTTTTTAAAGTTTAAAGTAGTAATTATTGAACTTTATTGTCATATTACTATATTTATTTATTACTATTAATCTGTTTTATATTAATAATATATTTACATAATATAAAATTATTACATTAATAATATAACATTAATATTACATTAGTTTTGCAGATTAATAATATATTACATTTAAATATTAACAATATTACTTTATTTTCAAGATTATTAATAATATTACTTTCAAGATTATTAATAATAATGTTAATAAATGAATTACTATATTTAAGGTTAGGGTTTAGTTTAAAAATTCAATTTATGAGAGAAGACGTGTATAACTAATTTTCATATTTATTAATTGGGATTAAATTATTTTCATATTTATTAAGGCTGAGCCATATCTTTATTGTAATAGTAGAGCCTTAATCCGTTGATTTACAGGTCCATAAAATTTGACATCACAATCTAGAAATCCAGCCAGTCTTCTATAGAAAAACTAGAAATCGAGCCAGTCTTCCATAGAAAAATAGTAAAGATAGGTATTGAATATAATTTTTTATAAAATTTATAGTCAGATTTGTATAATGTCTGTGTTCTGGCATGCTGTGAATGTCAAATGTTCAATTTTAACATCCTCATCACCTGAGTAAGCTACGGTAGTAGTAAATGTTTTTTTATAATTACAAATTTGATAAGAGAAAAATTTAAAATATGAATAGAGTTTTATTATAATTCAGTAACAAGTAGGGAGACTAACCACTAGGCTTTAAGCTTTCCAAACAGGTCCCTATAAGCTTTTTATATCTTTAGACTGGTTAATAATTTACCTCTTCTCTTATAGGCTTGTGCAAAAATGAATACATTACACACTTCTGGAAAATTCGGACGTGAAGTCACTGCAACAAGCAGCTTTCCGGCCATGCTCAACTTCTAGGATGTTCTTCTCGGAATCATGATGATTTGAACCATACATAGTTATGTAAACAATTTTGGTACGATAAGTAAGCACCAGACTCAAAGTCACCCCAACTATACAGACGCCAGCCATTAGCAAATAAGTGAGAAAAAAACATACAGCGCCCTCTCATTTGGGGGGTGAATGTCACCTCCTTTAGCCATTAAACTGTGCGAAGGATGTAGAGACGATTTCTGTTTCTCTGCTTCCCAATAGTAGATAGTGACAACAATAAGACCCGAAAAAATTAATAGTGACAACAATAAGACCCGAAAAATTAAATATCCTGTTGGATTGGGCATGGTGATAAAATTGTATAAAGAACCAAAGTTTTTCAAGCCAAAGAGTTGCTGGAACAATAGATCAATGCGCGCCATACCCCCAAGTCCACCCGCAAAGTTCCCATATATAAATATCCAGGCCAAGATGTTTCAAAAACAAGCTGCTCGATTGCCATTATGATCTGTGTTGCAGCCAATGTAACAGGTCTAGGGTATGCATAGTCCCTGCATGCAATGCAATTATTATAGTTATACTTAGTATAGAAATCAGCTCATTAAATCATGGTGTTCAAAATTTTGGTTACGCAATGCGCCTGCATCCACCTCTCCATGATAGCAAATTACTTGTACCTTCAAAAGAATCACCAGATGTATTGTAGTTTTTCCTAATCTCCCAACGAAAATATGCAATGAATGCGTTTTGTGTATGAAGGTATCACAGTATTCATCATCTACCTACAAACCGTGGGTGTGATGAACAGTCAACAATTTTCATTAAATTCTCCGCTGATTCTTCCCTGGTTTGGGCAGAACTTCAAACTTTTAAATAGTTATATGACAGATGGCACTGCATTTGGCAGAAACTCAAATCCTTAAATATCATATCATAGATGGTACCTGGTTTTGACTAAAATTCCAAAATCTATATAGTTTATACGACAGATGGTATCTGGTTTTGACTGAATTCAAGCATTTAAAGAGTTTATATAACAAATGTGATGAGCAGTCCACAAATTTCATTAAATTCTCGGCTCATTCTTATCTAGTTTGCGCAGAAATTCAATCATCTAAATATTTTATAAGACAGGTGGTACCTGGTTTTTGGTACCTTGCTCCAATCTCGAACAAAAATCCACCTCCAATGCGCCCAAGGAAGTTCCAGATACTGATCAATGCGCCCAAGGAAGTTCCAGATACTGATCATTGAGATCAAGCTTATGCAATGAATTTCAAAGTCAGGTAAAGTGAAACGGCTAAGCTTGGGAGTATCTTACAGGCCACAGAAGACATAAAAGACATAGATGAAAAACCAAGTACAAGAGGGAAGAGGTAATTCATTAAGGAGGCGGCCAGGCCACTCGCCCATATGAAAGTGGTAAAATGTAACGACAGGCCACTTAGGGAAGAGGTAATTCATTAAGGAGGCGACCAGGCCACTCGTCTAATGGGAGGTGGTAAAATGTAAATGTAAAATAAAAAAAGATAAAGGAAGAGGTAAATGTTAAAATTCAAGTAATCTTTGTTTGTATTTTCTAAATTATGTTATGTGGAAATTGATAAGTAATAGTATAGTAGTAATTCTTTAATTATGTTTAGTAAAAGTGAAAAAATAAACATGTTTAATGTATCATTTTATAAATGGACAGGAGTTGGAGTTGGAGTTAGTTTTAGTTATTTTATTTATTGATTTAAATGTAAGATGAAGAATATGCCAACATCTTAGCATCTTCACTTTCTAGTCATCATATTAAATTTTGTAATTAAAAAAATGATTAATCCATCAATTTCAATAAAAAAAACACCTATATAATTGTAATAATATATAATTATAATAATAAACATGTTACTTAAGACATATTATTTAGCTTTTTATTTTTAAAATAATTTATATTTATATTCTTTAACAATATATTCTATTCTGTCTGAATTTTTGGAATACATATGTACTGAAAATAAGTTGGTCTTAAAAATGGTTGGTTATTTAATATTTTATAATCTAAAAAAATAAAAAACAACCTTTCCAATGGCATGGATTGTGCTAAATAATAAATATAAAACAAGGATATAAAAAAATAAAATAATATATTATTTAAATTATAATAAATTAAAATACTAAACATCATAATAAAATATTATATTATTTTAATTTTAATAAGAAACACTCATCAAATATGGAAGTTAATTAAAATTATAATAAAAATATCGAAGTTAATTAAAATTATAATAAAAAAAAACTAACAATAAAATAGGCACGTCTGGAACTCCACCGAAAGAGCATTGATATACCTGGAAGCAAATTATAGCAAAACCGCACGACTCTTTAAAAGTATTGTAATGCAAGCTTCTTCAAATATATTCCCTTCAGCAACTCTGGAACRATTCCAAGAAATTCAAACGCCGCAAAAGTACAGTAAATATAACAAAGTTGATTGTAGCAACTCTGGAACGATTCCAAGAAATTCAAACCCCCCCAAAGTACAATAAATATCACAAAGTTGATTGAAATTGGAAATATGACAAAACAATGGCGGCCGAAAAACATCTTTCGAAAGAAAGTCACCTAAGAAAATTACATTCCCACAAAATGAAGGGATATTTCCACAGGTTCTGTCAATCAAACCTGGCGCGGAAAGCCTTTTTCTGTTTTCTTGCGAAAACAAAGAAATACACAGATTTAGGTACTTTGAAAAGGCTTCAGAAAAAAAATCGCAAAGTTCTGGGCGCCATCTCGAAGAAATATACGCGCATTTAAGGTTTTAACTGTTTCTTTCAATACTGAGACGGATATCAGATCTTCACCTCAATCTTTGATAAATAAACTCACATTTAGAACGACTTTGTTTAAGCTTTAAAGTGTTCGCCGGTATTTAAGCTTTCTTCCATGACATTGAACAAGTCCAGTCCCAGTTAAGCTCTTGTTCACAATCTTTACCAAAATTTCTTCCGAAAATCCAGCAATTTTATCAAACTGTCTACGTTCACAGCAAAAGCCGAATCGCAGCGAGAAAATAGAAACTCTAAAACATTCGTAGTTCGAAGCCGAAAAGAACACACAAGACAGCTGCAAGCCTAAGGCCTAGCGACTCCCTAGCAAAGAGCACCAGCGGAACACAAAACGCCAGTGAAATTGAGCGCAAGCTTTAGCAAATATCTGTTTCGGAAAACGCCAAAACCTCTTAGAGTTCGCCGCCATAGATATATCCCGGCACGAATGCACGAAATTGAACCAAAATGCAACAAGATTGTGCAAAACGAGAACGGAAAAAGAGCTATAGCGTTCTCCGAACGCCAAGGAAAAAGGCATGCCAACTCAAAATATCGCCAGGATTGCAAAACGGCTCAATATTTGGAGAAGTTGTAGCAATCGGTCCCCGATTCAGCAATCCCCCTCCCCTTCTCTCGTTGTCTTGCGAGGGGCATGAGAACAGACAGACCTAGAACCGATTTCATTCTCCCCATCGTACAGTCCAGATCGTTTTGACTGCTTCTCGGTTCTCTCCGCCGTCCGACCGCTAACTAGGGGCCTAAAATTCGTGGCAAACACGTTCACGGAAATCAAGTTATTTAGTCACGGTGGAGCCACGTCAACAAAATGAACACGGCTGAGCCACGTCAATAGTTAAGATTGGAAGAATTAGCTCACATAGAGAACACATACAGTTTGTATTATTGCACACAAATACATAGAGATTACATAGGTATATATAGCTGGATTCAGATCCAACTAACTCCACTATTGGAGAG